>PVKS010007149.1:0-74474 GCA_004027875.1 Aplodontia rufa | reverse complement strand
AATTTTTTATTTTGAGCAACCTTACAAGATTTTAACAAAATAATATAAAATGTGTATAAAATATGCATATATTCTGGATATTGCAATTATTTCCAGGAGTGCCCCCCCCAATTACCCTCCCTTATCCCTCCCTTCCCCTTCCCATTATAACTCTAAAAAAAAGTATTAGATTGTAAAGCATTACATCTTATCTGGATTTAACTCATGCTACTAGACCAACTTTCTCATTGTCCAGGGTCTAATCCCCACCTCCACAGATGAGTGGAGACAATCGACCCTTAGATCTCTGGGTTAAGCTGATTTTACTCAGCATGATCTCTTCCATAGCCATCCGTTTACCTTCGAAGGCTGCAATATCATTGTTTCTAATTGCTGTGTAATATTCCAGAGAGTATCTTAACAAAGTTCAATTACCAAATAGTTTGGACAAAAGTCAGTTTCTGAACCATTATAAACTCTACTTCCCTATACCAATGAGCCCAATCAAAAGTCTCAAATTTGATTTTGTGACACTTTCAACCTACAGCTCCTTAAGAGCTTTGTAATTAGAGTGTATGAAAATTGTTTTTATTTGAAAATGTGATGACAACCCTAAGGGTTCATAAGAAGTCTTTAGAAGTAGGACCCATTCTCTGCTTGATAAAGTCCTATTCTCTTTCTTTGGTTACTGAAGATTTTATTGAATTAAATGTAAGAATACAAAAATCATGGTGGCCACACCTCCCAAATCACCATCACTTCCTTCTGAAAGATGCTTATACAGAGGAGAAATTAGAACTTATTCTGTTCATTTTCTTTTCAATAAAAAAACGAAGTGAAAAGAGCAGGATACCAATTTGTTTCCCATTTCATGGAAGAGAAAGTATGGTCAGTCATTAGGAGCATCCATAATTATGAGAAAAGTTGGTGACTTCACATTAAAGGATTATGATTTTTATTGTAATAATTGCCCAATTAAATTTATTTAAATTTTTGGTCCCATTCATTTAGAATCCATTTGCCTAGGTAAGAGGAAAACAAAGATGGGGGTGAGTTTGAGGTCTCATGAAAATCAAAAGGAAACAGAGGATATAAGCTGGGAAGGGAGAGGTAATTGTGAGGGACTGATACTGGCTAAACTGTGTTGTTATATTGTGTGCATGTATGAATGTGTAGCAGCAAACCCCATCATATGTACAACTATCATGTGGAAAGTTAAAAAACAAAATCAAATCCATTCTCCTAAAGAAATAATAACTTAAGGAAGATTAAAATGAAATGTATGTTCACATGCATTATTTATGTCCTTCTCCCTCCCAAAAGAAAATTCAACACAAGGTGATATCAACTCATAAGAGTTTAAAAGTTTTCAAAGATTTATTAAGAGAAAATATTTGAATTAGGGATGAGAATCATCACTCAGGGGTAAGTTTATATGACATTTACAGAAGATTTGATATTTTGTAGTAACTAACAAGGGCATCTTTGTATTTTCGTAAGAAAAGCTGTATTTTGTATTTTCATAAGAAAGCTATAGTCTTATAAACTCCTTTGGTCTCAAGTGTCAGTGACTCTGTCATGGGGTTATGACTACTCATGTATCTTCTGTTCAGCTTGGCAGGGGATTCTTTTTGTTTTAACAAGTTTTCTTTTCTATCTAGCAGTAATCAGAGAATGGACTCAGAAATTTAAGGGCTTCTTGCCATGGTAACTCAACTCATGCTTTACTAAATCTATACAGTAACATCAGGGAGGCAAATTTTGTCCTTGAAATTGGACACAAATCTGGACATCCCATCTGCAGATGAAAATAAGCTAGATCTATACAGCAGGGTCTCATCCTCTGTGTCGACTTTGAAACATAACTATCTTTAGAGCCTTCCACTTGCAACATCCCCCACCTACTGAACATCTTTAAAACTTTGAATAAGAGGAATATCACTTCACACAGGAATCCAATGTTTAATACTGGTGGTGATACATGGCAGGGAGGGTAGGTCTCTTTTCCAAAAGGTGAATTGCAATCCTGGGGAGTGCACATCTAGAAAGGAGGACATGGCCAAGGAATGTCTCTTTAAGTACCCGTAGAAGAATGGTCTAAAGCGCTTGAGCCTGACACACCTGTCACAACCATGAAAGACCGAAAGTCCCAGACAGTGTGGAATCATGTCAGCAGTGGAAAGATAAGGGGAAAGGGATATAAACTGAGGGTGGAGGTAATAGAAGTCTCTTATATCAGATCTCCAAATATTCAGAGTAAGTCTAACTTGCTACCTGTAGATTTTCCTAAAAAAATAAAAATGGGACATATTCCTCTGTAATCTAGTACATAGAAATTGCCGAGTAGAGAAATGGAAGGCATCTTTTCATGTGCGAAATGAAAGGCAAATCTTAATACTTGTAATTTTAATGGTAATCATTGGGGAGGTGATGGTTTTAAAAAAATCTTAGCAAATAATTTAAAACCTAATGCACTAGTTGCTAACACCAGAATTATACACGCTAAGATGGGAGCAGAAGGTTGTTCTAATTAAAGCTTTTCTTTAAACCAACCTGAGAATCATTATGAAGCTGAAGTTCTCTACATTGATCTACAACTGCTCTCTGATGCTACTGCAGCTGGCACAGGAGAAGGAAAGTGATACTTTTAGTATAAACCTGAAAATTGCATAATATGAAAGAAACCACACACACACACCACACAAATGGTGGGATGGAGTTGAAAGTGCATTGGGCAGAAAGCAGAAAATCTGGGAAAGCATCTTCTACTAAATTGTACAGTTTAGGATAATGTGTTTACCCTCTATGTTTCAGCTATTGCACTGAATCGCTTGGTAGCAAAAGAATGGTTTTGATGGAAGGTTTAAAAACAAAACAAAAAAAATAGGAAGGTTAGCCTCAGGTCTGAATGTGCCTCTGCTTTTGCTTCGGTTTGAACTTGTACACACCACCTGACTTCACTTAAGTTTCCATCTTCTCACCTAAAGCTTAAGGGGATTTGATTAGATCAGGCACTGCAATATGTTATGAATCTACCATTTTATCCATGAAAAAAGGCAAGAAAAACTTCACTTATTCAAATAAATAAGTCTATTTGACTTTTCAGCAATTATTTACACAAGTCCTGCTATTTATTTATTGCAAATAAGTCTTCCATCATTTGTAAGATCTTGGGTTTAGAAAACTGCACCTTTGAGAGAGATAAACTATAGTGGAAAGAAGGTGAGTGTAGCATAAGTTTCACCAGCTTCCAAAATGATGCCCAAAACCTTAGCCAAAATGCCACAGTCTTGGTGTGTACCATGTCCTAGTTATTTTTCATCTACCATTTAAGTAAAAAATAAAGCAGAATATCTTAAAGGAATGAGATTTCTGCTATCTTATTTTAAATAATAAAGTTCCCCTATGTTGGTGACTAATTAAAGTATGGATGAAAAGCAAGTCTATTTTTAAAATATAATAAACCCTGGTGGTAACTAACCTACTATCCTTTCTGCTGTTAAAGACAGGAACGTAATTCCTTCTTCTGCTGGTGGGTACCCATTTCAGGATCTGACATTCTTTGTCCAGAAAAATGAACTTCATCCACTCAAACACCATAACATCTCTTGAGGTACTCTTTTGTAGAGTTCAAAGTCTCCTACCAATTTCTCAAATGTTCTCACATGAACTTATTGCTGAAAAATAGAAAATACATTATTATATAAATTGAAAAGTAGTTATACTCTTCATTTTCAATTATTTCATGAGAGGAACCATTGTTCTATACTTTGCAATCTTCATGTGACCCAAATCTACCTGCTTACGTAAGCAGAATAATTCCCCCTAAAGATAACTCAATCCCTGGATCAAGGGAAAATGTCACCCTCTGTGTCAGAGGGGATTTTACAGACGTGGTTAAATTAAGGATCTTGAGATGAAAGATTATCTTAAAATTTTCAATTGGCTCTGGTGTAAATACAGGGTCCTTATAAGGGAAAGAAAGAGAGATCCAGAGGAAGATGAAAGAATGTGAGGATGGAACAGCTTCTGGAAACTGGAAAACACCAGGAGATTCTTCCCTAAGGCCTCCAGAAAGAATGCTGCCCTGTATATTCATTTGAGATTTCTGATCTATGCAACTGTAAAATAATGCATTTGTGCTGTTTTAAGCCACTAAGTTTGTCTTCATTTGTTATAGTGAAATAGAAAGTTAATGCACAGTTTGGTGGCTTCAAAGCTGCATGCTGGACAGCAGATTCCCAGTCCCCATTTTGAGGTTCTTTCTCTCCTGGGAACTCTGGACGAGTCCTGTAGAGGGTCCTCATCTGCTCCTACTCCATGTTCCCCCCAGCGTCTTTACCATAGTCCACCTCTATTCTCTGTTTTGGCAAAGGTCTGCTCTTTGTGTCACTTCTGTCCTACTCTGCAATCGGAGAGACCCCCAAGCAATTCACTTCTACTTCCCTTACCACACGTTGGTTTTGAAACTGCTACAATCCCCCTCATCATTGCACTTCAAGTGTTGGCACAAAAAAATTCCCAAAGAAAGGTTGTGTTTCTTGATAGTCACCTGAAGAGACATCAGGTAGAAGTAATAATCAGAGATGAACATTTACTGGTTATTAGATCGGATTACTCTCAGATCACTGAGTTACATGACAATCCTATTTGTCCCCTCAGTGTATTGTCCTAGCTTAATTAAAACCACCTTCTTTGCCTCGTTCTCAGTAAATATCTCAGAGAAAGAATTCAGCCTTCTCATCACCATTGAACATTCTTCCAAATGTGTAGAGACTCCTTCACCTATCATGTTTCCTCAGTGGAAATAAAGCAGTTCTTGCTCAATCACAGTCTAAAGCTCCTCTTTCAAGTCTTCATTTTGCCCCCAAGATCTGCCTGTCTCCAGGACTGACTCCAGTAATTTCCACTACCTCCAAGAGAAATGTCCCCAATGAATCACGGAGGATCTTACTCTATAGTCCACAAAGGATGATATATTATAATAATACAAAACCCATAAAACAGATGGAAACATAGATACAGCATCAGAGATACTTCTTTACACCAGACCTTCCAAATTGCAAAGTTTGAAGTTTAATTTTAATTTTTAATATTTCTCAACGTCTGAGTAAGATGATGGGAACGAACATTTCACAGAGAACAGCAACAGTGTAGTAAGTCTGAATATGCCCAAGCCTGGTCCAACTCCAGTTTGTTACTAATATTTAATTATATAATCTCTACCTTTCATTTTAAAAACTGTTTAATCCATCTTGAGGGATAATTGACATATGACAAACTATGCATGTTTTCCAGTAGATTTATAAGCTTAGGTTTTATATTTAGGTCTACGATATATTTTAATTTTTTAATATGGTACAAGACATAAATTATAGCTATCTTTCTGTTTTCCTGAAATTGGATATCTAGATGTTTAAAAGACAATTTGTTAAAAGACACAAGTTTTCATGTTTATAAAATTCAACTGAAATAATATGTATCATTCTATTTCTGGATTCTCTATTCCATTCCACTAATTTGTTCCTGTATCTTTATAGTAGTACAATGTTGTCTAGGTTACTATAGCTTTTCTAATTCCTGAAGACTGAAGTCTGGTATTTTAAATCTTCCAATTTTGTTTTTATATTTCAAAAGTGTTTGGAATGTTTTAGGTCCTTTGTATTTTCAAATGGATTTAGAAAGTGTGCTAGGACTTTGATCAGTTATACAGACTCTATAAATTAGTTTGGGTGAAATTGTTCCTTTAATAGTATTATATTTTCTCATCCATGAACATGGCATGTCTTTCCTTTTATTTGAGAGATTACAACTTTTTGATAGAAGTCAGAGGGAACTTAATCACTCAATTCTGTTTTCCTCCGGCCTAGTAGAAAGTAAAAGTAGAAATATTTTCTAAATAAGGCACACATGTACGCTAAATTGAACTTAACATGTTCCAAAATGTTCCACTATATAGTAACATTGGATAAACTGATTTAGACATAAGATTAAAATGATATTTTCCAATTACTAACTCCAAATTCAAAACTGGAAAAGTTACCTGTAAGAGTGGTTGGGTTTTTGCAAAGAAGTTTCTAAATATTCTTTTTATAAGAATAGAAATACATAGTAAAATACAGAGTGAGTTCTTTGGGCCTGAACATGTGTTTACCAACAGAGTAAAGGAATGGGAAGGGGAAATCAGATCTCGTTGGTCTTTTAATGTGGTGTGATCAGTCTCTGAAAAATGTGGTCAAATAGATGTCAACTTTTACAAATTTTATTAATTGAGTTACTCCTCCTATGGGGTTGACAGAAAAAGATGATAGAGGAAAAATCCAAGGGAAGTCAAAATTATCCTCTCTTGGTGATCTCCCGGGCTCTTTGAGGCAACTAGGATGGCCCTCATACGTGGGCTTGGTCAAGTCTATAAAATGTATAAGACACTTGCACTGAATTTGTGGTGGAGAAGTACAAAAGAATAGAAAAGAGAAAAAAGATGAATGCAGGTACAATGGAGAGAGATTTTGGAGTTATCAAGATAGTATAAGTTCAATAAAATATGGAAATGCTGAAGATAACTTTTAGTTTCAGAGAAGTTTTTTTTTCTTTTTTTTAGGTTAAAGAAAATACCTCAAAAAAGAATAAACATAAAAATTACTTCCAATTTGAAAGTTCCTACTTAATGCTTTTATCACTAAAACCTTTTCTGGATTAAGCTGGGGGAATTTCTTAGAACAACATACAGGCTAAAACCTAGAAATGACTTAATATTGTTCTTTCTTCCAGAAAATTCTAGAATTAAAATGTGAGGGGACTTTTGTTATCCTGGTTGTTTTACAATTTGACCCTAACTGGCATCTAAGAGGCACTCAAATTCTTTCAGTAGAAATCTTTTGGGTAATCCCTGGTTCCCAGTGATTAGTGCTTTCTCCCAATTCTGAGGTTCTCAACTGCATAATCCACCATTGCATTTACACTCTGCCTTTGATTGACGCTAGCTGTGTCATGTCTGCAATTCTGCTCTTCCTAAGTAACTATAATCTTCCAACAATGATACTTTTCATTTTACAAAGCATACCGGAAGGAGCTGTGGCACGGCTTCTAAATTTGGACTGCCCAGCTCTGATCTCTACACTACTAATTAGTAACTGTGAGACTTGGGAAAAAACACTGAACTGGTTTCATATCTGTGGAATGGAAGTAATAGTAATATTTGTCTTGTAACAATCTGCTATGGCTTGAATGTACTCCCTTCAAATTTCGTGTATTGTGCTAGCTTTAAGAGCCCTTCAGGAAGTGATTAGGTCAGGAGAGCTCCATTCTCATGAATGGATTAGGGTTTTATAAAAGGTTGGGGGGAACTCACTTTGGTCCTTTTGTCCCTTCCACCTCCATTATATGAGGGTATAGCAAGAAGGCCCTCGCCAAACACCAAATTCAGTCACCTCAATCTTGGGCTTCCCAGCTTTCAGAAAGGTAAGAATGTTTCCATTGTTTACAAATTACTCAAGCTGTGGTAAAGGACTAATACAAAATACTATGATAACTAAATGAGATCATTTCAATAAGGAATTGGCTCATAGCAAGCAATCAGTACATTTGTAGTATAATTTGTTTTACTAATAAACATGAATTTTTAATTGAAAATACTTTGTAGCAGAAAATAGACTAAATAGTTCTTAGAGTTCTGAAGGCAGGTACGTAGACTGAAAGGTAGGAAATAAAGTAGTATTATTTTACTGACATTTGTCTTAAGGTAAAATGTAGAGAGAGATATAGTCTGTATGGTTTTGAAAACAAGAATGATGCATTTTCAATTACAAAACCCCAGCATCTGGCCACAGTGCTTGACAAATATAAGACACTTCCTTTGTATTTGCAGACCTCATTAGTAAATGAGTGGGGTCCTGGTGTTAAAAAGTCAAGCACCCTGCTCAGACTTGCAGAAGAGGGAGCCCTCCCTCTGACAGTAAATCCCCATACCCTAGTTCAGAACGTAGGTCGCTGTCTCCGGTTCTGAACTTTCACTTGGAGGGATCTGTTCATATTTGGCAAATTGCTTTCTTCCTTCTCCGCTCAAAAATCCCTTTCATGCAGCCTACTTTAAGGCAAATTGACAATCGCTACCCTTGTTTCCTAAATGGGCTAATTCTCACTATCTCGAATTCTTTTAATGTTCTTAAGTCTCAATGTCTTTCCTGCTGAGCCTCGAAGCTCTCTCTTTCTACATAAGAATCATGGATTTATTTCATCCCGGCCTAGATTTTTAATGTGTTGACCACCTGGAGTCCTTGGCTGTCATCTCAGAGAACAGATCCCTCAGCCACATCTCCTTCTCAAAGAGTTGGCAGGTCTGCTGGCGGTTCCTTTTTAGAATCCCGGGAGGCAGCAGGACTACACTCTCTGGCTTTTGCAGTCAGCCCAAACCCAGCAGCTACAAGAGCTACTGTTCTGCTCTCCTTGTTGCTGTCTCTTCTCACCTCACCATTCATCAAAAAGATCCCCTAGGCTTCTGGGCAGTTGGCGTCCATTCAAGAAAACTAGGAATACTGTAGTGTAACTCCTCTGGCTCCCATGCCGCACCCTTAGATGCCCAGCGTGGGTGTTGGGTTCGCTGCGGAAAGACTCTAGATTGACTCTGCGGTGACAGCACCACCCTTTCTTTTCCACTTCCTTCCTTTCCACTTACACACATTTTTTTTTTTGCAGTTATTAGATCGAGGCTCACACTGAAATGGCTTCTAAACATCAAACACTTAAAAGTACAAAAAAAATTCACCGCGGGTTGTTGTGTGCTTGTGTTTGCTTTGTGTGTCCATCCGCGCTTGTGCAAAATCTCCCAACGTCACAGTTCTGAATCGGACAAGCGCGTCGAGAAATCCTAGGTCTTTCCAGGGATTCCCTCTGCCTTGCCTTCTTCTTCAGCACCCCACTCCCCAAGGAGGTAGGTCTGGGGCTTTCTCAAACCACTACTGCAGAGAAAGAGGCACACAAAACGACTGCAATTTTTCTTTTCCTTTCACTCTCAGTTCTCTCAGGCGAACAGTCCCGAGCGCAGGGTTTCGTTCCATTTCCCCCGCATCCACACTGCAATCCCCTACAAGTCCTTTCCAGGCTTCAGACTGCCGGACTCACCGGGAGACCTTCTGCGGACCTGCAGGCTCAGGTTCGGGCCTGGGTGTTGGGTGGTGCTCGCGCCGCCCCCAACTTCCCCTGGGGCAGGGTAGAGCCCCTCGTTAGGTTCACGTGTGCGCGCGCGCGCGCACCGGGTGAGTGGGGAAATCTAAGCTGGAAGCTGCTGAGAGTCACTGGTGGAGAGTATCCTGGAGCCCAGCAAAAGCCACCAAAGCACTAGAGCTTCCCTAAAGAAAAAGAGAGTAAAAGAAAAACAAGAACGGAAAACCCTTCCCTGAAGGCCAGGGTTTCCAAGTCTCGGATCCTCTCAGAGCTGAATAAAGACGCAGTTGGCAGCAACCGCTGCTGGCACCAGCGGACTTAGACGTTTTTTTCCCCTTTCGGGAGGAGGGAGTGAGGGACTTGCAGGCAAGAGTTGCACCTGGTTTAGGAACCTGCAGAGAGGAGAACTCTGGGGTAAGTAGTGTTCTGGCCCTTGGAGCAGAAAGGGGGAAAGAGTGGGAGGGAGGGCAAGAGAAGGATGAAAGGCAGAGGGCAGGGAATGAATTATGAAAAAAAAATTCCAAATATTCCACAGCGGAGGGAGAGCAGGGCACCACAGGATGAGTTCCGCCCGGGCTTCTAGCGCAGAACAAGAAGGCGCGAAGTTCTTTTTAAGGAGAGAAGAAACTCAAAGATCCTGGAGGGTAACCAAGGCAGCCGGGCGGGGCGGAGCACGGAGGTGGCCTCAGGGACCTGGGGCCCAGTCCGCGGCCACGGCCTGAAGCTCTGCGCCCAGACTTCTCCTCCTCCTTATGGCCGGGTTAAGCCTCACCTCCCCACCTTGGACTTCTGCCTTCGCTCTCGGGTGCCCCGTGGCCCAACTGACGTTGGGACTCCGGGCGGTAGTGAGAAGGCTCACCTGGCCGAGCCTCTTTCTCCTCCTCCTCTTCCTCCTCCTCCCGCCCCCACCTGCCCTCCTCCGCCTCCTCCTCTTCTCTGAATCGGGAAGCATCGGGATCTGTAGGCGAGGAAATAACGACCCCTGCAGTTGCATTGCGGAAAATCTCGGTGGCGGCGCCGGTGGCGGCGCTAGTTGCGGGAGATGGAAGAGAGACAACTGGGGGTTCTGGGGAGCCCAGGAAAATAGCAGAGGAGCGGAAAGCGCGCGCGCGACGTGAGGAGTTAGTGGGTCCCCAACGCGCCCCAATTCCTGGCGCCCAGCGGTTTCACTCGGTGTACTGGATGCGCGGCCGGAACCCGGCTTGGAGGCTGCAGGCTGCGCGCGGACTTGGGGAGCTGGGAGGGTTGGCGGAGGCTGCCGGTGGCCGGCGGTTTCAGGCAATAATCCCTGCCTCTTTTTCTCTGTCTGTCTGCTGTGTCTGCTCCTCCCCCCACCCCCGGAAGCTGGAGGAGAACGGCCGGCCGTGAGCGGAGGAGAAGCCACCCTCTGACCATGCTCCGGTGAGCGGGGCGGACTTCGAGGGCAACTTGCCGCGGACTGCCTGGGCTTAAGCAGAGAGCTAGGAGCTGCCGGGAGCCCGGAACTGCACGGCGCGGCCCGGCAGGGGGCTATCGTCTATGTCTTCTTGGGGCGCCTGGCGGATCGGGGTCTCGTTTTTGCAGGAAGAGCCCAGCGCTGGTGGCTTCAGGTGGCTGCCGCCGCCGCTGCTAGTGCTGTTTCCACCACTGGTGCGAGGAGCAGAGACGCGCGAGTGGGGAGACAGCCGAGACAGTGAGGCATCGGACATGTGTCAGCACATCTGGGGCGCACATCCGTCGAGCCTGAGGGGAGATTTGCTGGAACAATTCAAACTGCGATATTGATCTTGGGGGTGACTGTCCCTGACCGGCTGTCGGGTGGGAGTGCGAGTGTGCGCTCGCTCGGGAGTGTGTGTGTGTGTGTATGTGTGCCGTGTCGGGCTCCCCCCTTCCCCCCCTGTTTTCCCGTCGAGTGATGCACTTGGAATGAGAATCAGAGGATGGAAATAGTCTGGGAGGTGCTTTTTCTTCTTCAAGCCAATTTCATCGTCTGCATATCAGGTACGGGACGTGCGGGAGTCTTGGGGGGGTTTGGATTCTGTTTTGATGTTTGGAATGTATAGGGTTTTATTGTGTGTAGACATGAGGTGGAAAGGGAGGGGGTGATACAGACCCGTTCCATTCTGTGGGTTTGCTGCTTCAGAATCAAACACCTTCCGCGTGTGTGTGTGTGTGTGTGTGTGTGTGTGTTTGGTGGGAGCAGGATCTGTGTGGAGTCCCTTCCAGGGAGAAGGGAGAAGGAGGTGGGGGTTGAGAAAAAAGAGGCAGATGGGTGTTGATTTTCAACTGCTCTTCTGGCTGAGAACTCTGGCGCCGAAATCTGAGCCTTTGCAACCCCCACCCCACTCCCCTGGCTTTCAAAGTTCCCAAACTCGGTGGTTTCTGGCTGGCAAAATGGATGCTGAACCCTGCCCTGGTGTTCAGGCACTTTCAAGAGAGTGCAGGAGGATGTGGGGCTGGGGAATACCATCAGGGACCCCAGAGATGTGGAAGTCCTCAATGCCTTTCCAAAACACTGAAGGATGGATTGTGATGATTGAAACCTAGTGGCACGCCCCTTTCCACCAGCAATCAAACAAAACCCCATCTGAAGCAATATCACAAATACCACTCTAGACCATGGTCTTCCTTAATTCCCACGAGCTAAGATGTGCCTACTCAGCCGTTGGTTGTAGGAGCAAATGAGAACCCAGAATGTGGAGGCAGATGAGTACAGCTTGTGTGTGGCTGCCCCTGAGTGTTTGTGTGTTGGAAGGGATTCTGATTTTTGAGCAATGTCTTTGTTGGTGCAGGAAATCTAAGATGGGAGGGAACCAGTGAGGAAAAGCCCCAGGACCAGCAGTCTTCCCCAATTCAGTGGATCCTCCCACTGGCCAGCACCCACTCCATTTCCCTTCACACCTGCTATTTAAGCACCAAGGGTGAAGCCCATTTGCAGTGCTCTTTTCTACCTGCATTCCCTCTGCAGAATTGGGGAGTGAGCCAACTTCCCATGAAGTCACCAGAAGAGAGCAGAACCTTGCCCCTATGAGCAAACTGTTAGGCAGCTCCTGGGTGGAGAAACATGTTTCCTGCTTCTTCCTTTAGCCCTGCCAATCTCCACCCCCTAAGTTGACCTGATTCTGAATATTAAAAGCCCTTGTTCCACCCTTATCTGGTATGGGAATAAGTTATCAGGTATAGGAATAAGACAGGTATGGGAATCAGTTATCAGAAATTACTGTTTGTGGCTTGACCACCCTACTAAGAAATATTTTAGTATTCCTCTGTAAGACTTGAGTGAGTTATGCTGTATACCTGTACAGGCAAGAAAAGGTGTGTGGGGTCACCCCAACACCCCTAGAGGGAACAATGGTATTCTATAATGCTTCCTTGGAGAAAATTCCCTAGATGACTTGTAAATGTTTACATTGGTCATATGTCCAGGGATGGAGAGGGTAACATCTCAAGAGGCCACAATTTACATCTTTTACTTCTTCATGTCTTTTTCAAACTCTTTCTCTTGTTCCAGAATATATAATTAGTAAGTAGTCTTTCCCTACCCCCTTCTTCCAGCATCATAAATGAATTAAATCAGACATGCCACCTGAGTCACTTTAAGATTTACAAAAGGCTCTAGATTTCCTCCAGTATCTTCTTTGTCCCCAACCCTTACCCTAAAATTTGCCAGGCAATGCTGTAGGGGAATCTGAGGAGTCTTTTCTTAACCTCCAAAAGAGGCCTTAGTGGGATATCTGTCATAGCTGTATTTGATTTGGTGTATCAGCAACTAAATTATTCAAATAGGAACATTAGAAGGGATTATTTCTAAACCAGGAGCAGAGCTCCAGAGTATGTGACTTTTCACATATATTTACTAAATAATCTTCATTGCTATGTAATGAGAGGATAAAAGTGTAAGCAAAATTGGTAGCTATTAGCTAAACACAGAAAACTAGGTTAGCATTCCAGATTCCTGGTTAGGATCTGCATTAATTTGCACTGTATGAAGATATGTATTCTGTATTTACACATGCATAAAATTAACTTCAAAAGGCCATTCCTTCTCCATGGTCAAAGTGGTCTCCTCCTCCTGATAGCAAAACTACTCATTCAGTGATGCTATGTCTGAATTATGATTAGTGATATAATTACGAATCACAGTTGCCACAGTTTGGGGACTTGGTCTCCTTTCTTTTCCTATAGGAATGAAAAGCACTAAGGTTGAATAATTATGCCTCAGGGAGAGTTTAGTGGGTCTTTCATTTCTGTTTCCATGATTTGCAGTTTTAATTTGCTCATGACTGAGCTTTACTAAAAGGAACATAACCCTGTGATGATAGGCCCCACTAAATCATAAATTAAAAAATATAAATAAAAAGCAAAGCACTTCTCCTCCATCTTAGGAGTTGCCCTGAACAGTAAATGGGTGTTAATCCTTACTGAGTTACCAGACATTGATGATTGATGCATTGGTGAGGTTGACTTCCTTAATGAGGAATATAAGGCTGGAAAAGACCAGCAAAAATCTGCACTATAAACATTTTGCAGAAGGAAAATGTTGTTGGTAGCTCTGGCCTATGGAAGGCACATTGACTAAATTTCACTTGATGGCATTTGCTTTCAGGAACACTCTGGACTTTCTGCTTAGTGTTTTGTTAATCAAAGTTTCCAATCTCTCCTTCCATCTCATCCCCCAAATTAAAAGTATACAATAGAAGTCCCCCCCCCAAGTGCTCATTTGTATATATTGCTTAAAGTACAGCTGCCTGGGCTTGGTACACTGATGGTTCTGCACTGGTGATTTGGTTGGAAAATCAGACTGGGGATCCTCTTGACCAGGCTTACCTAGCTTCACAACACAAGGAGGCAAAAGAGGGAATGCCAGGAGCTGGGAGCTCTTCCGGCTGCACACAAAACTCAGATCTAATTTTACTGAAAATTTATGTTAATGGGATCTGCAAAGAGATCAGAAAGGAGGATTGAGAAAGAAAGAGGTGTGTGTTAGGGGGAACCGGAATATTTTTCTCTGTGCTAACAAGAACACTATTTCTTTCCTACAAAAGCAGCTCAAATGAGCTAGAATGAATGAGCATTGTGCATGAGGAGAGAATTTCCTGGTCAGAGGACAGCTAGCTGCCTGATTTAATTCATGCAGTACATCCTACTTGCCCTTTATGTACCTTTAATTCTTTACCAATTTATTCATAATAATAATATCAATAACAATTTAAATTATGTGGTGCTTTCACACATTTTAAATGCATTGCAGATATTTTTTTAGCTTGTCTATTCTTAGAATTCTTGGGGTAATTTTGTAGGTAAAGCAACTGAAGTCCATAGAAGTTTAGCCTGGTGGATTCACACCTAGGTCTAATAGTGAAAGTTCAGGATACCATTTAAGTTTGGGTTCAAGATTTTATTCAAATGTTTTTATTTGTTATTTTTTATTTTTATGTCTTTAATTGAAAGGATAAATTGGTTAAATGAATACAAGTCTTACAAGAGCCTGGAAGTAGAAGTGTAAAGCAACTACAATATAAGACCAGAATTAAGGTAGCATTTGAGTTGGATATAACTATCAACCAAATGAATGAAACTATTACCCTGGTGCCCCCAACATACCATAATCAGCAATTCTTATAAGCAAAGGATATTCAGTATATTATTTTTCCAATTTAATTCCAAAATTAAAATGTCTAACTTTAGTTTTTGTATATTGAAAGGGGGTAATAGTACTCATCCCAAATGTTTGTTATAAGGATTAAATGAAATAATATGTTTAGTGATCTGTTTTCACTTAGCACAGATTCTCGTATGTAATACAAACTATACTATCAATTAATATTTGATTCCTACAAATCTAACTTTGTATAGATTTGGTTCACAGTGGAACTGTGTGTTCTTTCACATCCATTTGTTTAAAAACAAAAAGAACCACCAGTAAGTACATTTTATAAAACTAAACATGAATCCCTACTTTCAAGGAGCCCTTGCCCAGAAATTTTGAAATATCTCTAATTTTTCTTCTCATACAAATGAAAGCAGTAGCATTAAGCTTTGGTGCATCATTACAATAAGGAATCCCAGTTTATACCTGTTATTCAAATATTGAGATAAGGCTTGAAAAGTTTAATAAATTACCTACTAACCATGTAGCACTTATCCAGGAGATGAACAGCATTTTCCTTATTCTGCTCATAGATTATAACTTGGTATAGAACCAACTTTGAAGTGCTTGCAGAATGACACATTTGTATTTAATGTGGCTTGAAATAGAATATCCTATTAAATAAAAATGAGCCCCACTCAGATTACTCATCTGACTACCTCATTTGCAATATTTCTTTACATTGAGTTTCTCATGTGACGTCATACAGTCACTCATGCATAGATAATCATCATCCTAGATGAAACTCTTTAGGCAGTTGGCAATGAGTAAAGTGAATTGTCCTAATATAAAACCCCAAGGAGAAAAATAAATGGCAAGGTGGAAAAATATTCCGTTGGGTGAGGTGAAGGGTCTGATTGCTATCAAGGAAGTCAGTTCCTATGAATTTAACTAAATTAAAGCTTACATATTTGCACCTATGGTTTATGTGCAAAAAAGAGACCCAGGTACCATATGTGTATGGCAGCAAGGCATTACAGAAAGAATACAGAAGTCAGAAGACCAACCCTGCAATACAAGTCTGTCCTGATCACCCATATGACTTTGATAATTCTGTTAATCTCTTGGGGTGTCAATTTTCACATCTGTAAAATGAAAGTTATGTTACTTTGCTTATTTCTAAAGATTGTTTAAAGAAACATCACAATGTTTGCAATTCCAAACATTCCTTGTTCTTTGCAAAAGTAGAGTAATTGTATCTTTATATGTTGTGTACTGATCCATGCTTAGGATATAGTTACAAATACAAAGATGAGAAGCATACAATTAATGTAGGATAGTATAAAAGAGCATGAGTAATGTTTAGTTGTTCAGATATAATTACAAAAGTTGTAAAGCCAAAGTGTATGGAGATAGAGAGCAATAGGAATAAGGCCTCATTGCTTAATACAGGACATAGGTTCTATAGAAGAGAGAAATCCAGATATGAAAGAGTGGGAGCATATTAGATTGAGGTTAGAGTTGGAATGTAAGATCCCTGAAATCAAGGGATCAGTTAGAAGATAATAGAATGTTGGGGTGAGCATGCTTAGGGAGCTATTGAGTTAGAGATTATGTGGTGTCCCAATGTATTTATTCTCTTCGTGATTTTGATTTTTAAATTATGGAACTTTCCATTAATTTAATGGATTGAACTTGGTTAAAACTTGTTTGCAGTTCTTACTTTGCTTTGGATCTTAAATTAGCATTGTATATCTCCAGCCACTGCTATATTTGCATAGTCTGTAACCTATTTGAGCGGCGGACTGTTGTATGTATTGGCGGGAGGTGGATTCTAATTTTTCATCTCTAAAACGAAGGCAATACAACTCAAGGTTGTGATGTTTACAGGGATATTATAAGCATAACAAAGCACTGTTGGTAAAATACCCAACTCAGTATCTGGAATATGATTGGCCAAAGTATACATAGCATATGAGAGTAAGCATGCGCTTTGGAACCAACACAGACTTATGTGTGACTTGCAACTTTGTCTTTCACCCATTCTGTAGTGTTGGAAAATTTGAATTCTATGAGTCTTAGGTTTCTCAGCTTAATAATGAGGATTGAGAAAGTGTATATAAGATCTTTCATAGTGCCTGGTATGCAGTAGTCAGTGAATCTTAGCTATTCCCATGAAATCATCCTTATTTCATCTTCATCATCACCGTCATCATGATTGATGTCAATAATAATAATAATAATATTGTTTTTGACACTTTGGCCTAGTTCTTATAAATGCCAATTAATTATTTAGTCATTTTTTTCTGTTCAAAAAGAAAAGTATTTACAACTGTAGTCTGGATATTAGAATCACAAAAATGAACACCTTATTCTTTGTATTTACAAGATAGTATATGTTATGTGACAGAGGTATGCACAAAGTGTTCTGGGGCATAAGGGAAGAGCTAGGAAGTCTACTGTTGGTGGATGCAAGTGGAATTGGGAAGGATTTATAGAAGAGAAAAACAGGGAAAAATACCATGAGTCAAGAACAGTATGCTTATAGACAAGAGATGAAAAAAGTAAAATAAGAAAATTATGGTGATATGGGCATATAGAGGTAATGGGTTGGAACAAGTAACTGGGAGTGTGGCTTAGTGGTAAAGTGCTTGCCTAGCATGCTCAAGGCCCTTGGTTTAATCTCCAGCACTGCTTAAATAGATCAAACAATGAACCACCTTGAACTTGCAAGCCAAGTATAGACCTTAGCTTTTCTTTGTGAGGAGCAAAGGAAGAGCTAGGAAAGTGAAACAATCAGCTTTGCTTACAAATTAATAAGATGCTTTCACACTTTGTAATAAGCAATAGAGGTTTTCTTATCTTACTAACATTCCTGAGACAGAACTTCACAAAAACCGTTGAAAACATCCTGGCCTAATAGGTCATTTAGGCCATGGAACATTTTGAGTGACAAACAAACAAGCATTTTCCTATCTCTTGTGACCTTTTTTGAACCTAATATTTGAGACTTAGTATTTTCATGTTAAGCAAATGCAACTGTCTTCCATTTGTACTTGAGTAATCATAATAATGTCATTAATAGTAGATGAAGGCCAAGAGAAATCAATTACCCAAACATGCATTCTTGACATGGAGATTAATTGCAGACCAAGCTGTAAATGCACTATTTGACATATGACAGTCTTGAAACACTACCAAGCATTTTGCAGCCGTTTTACCTTTTTATAATCTGCACCACTCTTATTTCTAATAGAAGAAATGTGATGTTCACCTGGGAGAATACACTTATTGTCCACTGAATTACATATTTATTATACCTTCTCCATGCTCCTGTTACTATAGAGAGACTACACAGACCTAAAGTTTGTCCGCCTGATCATTCCATACCTGTTGAGGGCACAGTGAACTCTTCAGGCACTGGGGAGCCAACGAGAATGAACAAGACACTAAACTCCCCTTCCAAGAACTCATAATCAAATAAGAGACTAATTCTTAAAATATTAGTAGTTACTGTAGAATGTGGTAAGATTGTAATAAAGGTACAAAAAGTGTTTGAGGGGAACAGAAAAGGGATATCTGATTCCTTCTGGAGATGAGGGGGGCAAAGGAAAAAGTCAGTAGTGTTTAGCTGGAAGATGCTTGGGCTATGTCTTGAAGGGTTCTATAGAGTTGGCTTGGGAGATTTGACTGATCAAGAGTGTGATAGAAAGGGGTGGCCATAAGAAACAGCATTTGCAAAGGCAGAGAGGACTAAGGGAATGGTTGAGGGGATAATACAGCAACAACTGGAGTGTGGCATGTGATGGATGAGGTGGGGTGGAAGAGTGTTGGGAGGTATGATTTCAGTAGCAGTGACACCTTGCATATAGTAATGTCAGGGAAGAACTACCCTGTGCCCCTCAGTGCAGGAGACGCCACCTTTTAAGGCCTAAGAGGGTGTGTATGGAATTTGTGTCCTTCTCTTAGTCAGCAACTGACCATTCAGGGTGAAGTTTTTGGTTTTGTTCCAGCTATGTTCCATTTGGCCAATATCATTAGTCATTTTCCAGTGTTGTCTCTGATTCCAGGTGGATTCTCAGGAGCTTTTGAGACAACCCAAATAGAGATGATAGAGGTTCTCCCCTTACTTATTTTATTGCTAGATATTTACTCTTTAGGAAAAAGCCGGAAATCTATTGGCTGCTTCTGGACTTTGCAATGTGTCATTGTTATTATGTTTTTTTTCTGATTATTGAATATTCTGTATAATTATTATTTTTCTTCTTACAGTTTTCATCCTATAACTTTGAAAGCTTTTTGGCATACAAGAATTAGGCTGGATGCAGGGGCAGTGATGAGAAATGGTCTAGGATCACCCTTGTAACAAAATTATAATTGCTCTTTATTAGCAAGATTGGGCTGGTGATGGGACAGCCACTGTTTGGGTTTGATTACATTTGCATTAAGGTGCCATCAGGATGGCAGCAGAGAGATTATCAGTGGTTATGGAGGAGACAGCCTACAAATGCCTTTGCCTCCTGATCTGGGAGAAGTGACACTTTTGTCACAGTAAATGCAAAATTAATCTTTAACTTTGTCTAATACTTCATGCCCAGTGGCTAATGGGGCTGGCAGTAGGAAATGAAGCCTGTGACTTTCAGGTAAGTTTTCCAGAGCCAAATCTTAAGTCTTGCTGGCTTTGCAACACATTTGGCAGCGATGCCAGGGTTGGGATAAACACATTAAGTGAAGGATATGAGTCAACATATTTCCCTTCCACTCACTCCCCCTTCCCCACTACACACACAGCTATGTTTTACCCTCCAGGAAAACAGTTCTGATAGCAGTCTTTACTGAGTGAGCATAACTGAGGCTCGTGGGGAGGGGAGATGAAGCAGACCTGGCTGTCAGTTGCTATCTTTCTTCTGATGCATGTAGGTTTTTGAATGTGCAAAGAGTCAGACAGAAAGAGAACCATTCCAGGGAGCAGTATATTTGATAGCTTTCTGTTTCCTTCTCAGACCCTACTCCATCTGTTGGACAAAACATCCTTGTTTCAGTCACGTATAGTTGTTTAAAATGTGTTCTGGCTCCTTTGTGTTCTGTGACACCATATTATAGACTTGAAATGGGACCATTAAGGATCGATGGGTCCGTTGTTGTTCCTTTCTCCTATCATCTCTATTCCTATTAGAGGAGATTGTTTAGGATATGATGTTTTCCAGCTTGGGAGGAACAACCCTGCTCACTGTGCTGGAGTTAGTGTTGATTAGAGTGCTTCCTGGGAGTCGCCGCCCTACCCTTTCCTCTTGATGTAGAGCAATACAGGAAATGACTCTGGTCCCTATGGTGTTTTCAGTCTTCTGTCAAGAAAACATTACTTCTCTAGCCCTTTTGGATCTGAATGGTGGTGTAGCTGACTAGATTTTACCAGAGAGAAGATCCAGGAGTCAAATAATCTAAAGAGGATTTGCTGTCCTTGAGTGCAAATTCGTCACCTGTCGTCCCCTAGTTGATTTTAGCAACTGTGAGAGATGGTCACTTGGAAAATTTGTTGCTGTTTGTTTGTTTGTTATTTTAATTGTGGAAAAAACTGGGGAGAGAACATGGCAAAAGTAACCTTGTCGGTAACTTCTGATTAGATGAATAGGTGTTTGGGGAAGATACTGATAGAAAACAAAGCATCTGTGTGCATTATATTTCTTTTGCGTGGCCTGGGTGTGAATAGAAATATGTCACTTACTGTCTAAGTCTCATAACGCACCATAATGACTCTAGCTCTAAGTTGCAGTGACTCAAACCCGTATAGAATAAAACACAGCGAAGTCATTAGTTTTAATGTCTGTAACAAGTTCCATCCCTGTTTTTGCACTGTGGAGCAGTTCTTTGTGGCCTCTTAGATTATCTGAGTGCCATATTGTAGTGGCTAAATGACAGCCACACGTAATCCTAGGCACATGATTCGGTGCTGCTGTTTTATTTTCTTCTGCTTTTACAGCTGTTGGAATTAAAGCTTGACTGAGCCTGGTACAGTATTGTATTGTGTCTTATCTAAGGGTAAGACATGAAGAGCAAATTAATGAATGGGAGTGTGTTTATACAGTGGCTGTTTCTGCTAATCGTGTATTCAAATGAGATGCTCTTTCTGAATCAGTGCTCCTTGCAAGACAGGGGTCATGGATGCAAAAGTGTTTTAGGGTCACAAACATGAGCAATGCTGGAATCACTGAATTCATTTTACTGTCAAATATGTTACAAGAGTGTCAAAGAAATTTTAAGAAAAATTAGTGATTCCCTATAGACCCTATGCTTCTTTACCAGAGTTTAAAATTATAACTTTCCAACCTGAAATGTTGATACTTAAAAGATATTTTATGTTATATCTTAAGTATTTCCTCTTGGTGCTTCTTGATTATGGCAGTTCAGGAAAGTATGGATCCTGGAACAAATAAACTCCACAGTCTCAATGACATAACATAATAGAAGCTTGCTCATATTAACTGTCCAGGTGGTTTGTGTGTGTGTGTGTGTGTGTGTGTGTAATGGTTTGTAAAGGGGATTAAAGGAGAAAAAAATCAGTCATTTGTAATGACTTAAAGGTCTCAAGGCTGGTAGAAGTTAATACAGCCTTCAAGACATGGTTTCCACGTTGTTCTTGGGATCATCATCAACAGAAAGAGGAAACAGTGTGGAGGAGGATCATGGGAGAGGTTTTGATGGGAGAGGGAACTGTGTATATCATTTCTAGTTAGTCACAGGGCCTAGTCTTGGGCTGTGGGCCTTGTACCCAGAAGCAAAGAGAACACGGTTTGGTGAACAATTGTCTAGTATCTGCCACTTTAATACTCATGATTTCCATTCAATATTTCCATAATAGTCTATTCATCTACTTTTTAAGTATTTATGCTTTCCCCCACATATGAACATCTGTTTTGTTTCTAATTCATGCCAATTTTTGACATCTGATCTCATGTTTACTGATAACTATTTCTATTGCATTAGTTCTTTAGTATAACCCATATTTTGTGATTACTGAGTCACATAGAGTGAAGTTCTTTATGATTTTACCATATCATATTAATAAGTATTATATAACCTGTTTATAAGCCTTCAGAAACATACTTGAATTCCTTGGAAGAGTAAGCATATATGTAGAATAGTGATTAAACTTTCTCAGATCCTTTCAACAATGATGCTCCCCAAAAAAATTAAATAAAATACTGAGTAGCCCTGGGATTCAAGATGTTATTTTGCTCTACAACTTACATCCAAGGCAAAAATCTGTGATTAAGAGCAAGTAAATGCCTTTCCTGGGTCTGGAATTTTGAGATTTCAGTTTTGTTCCTAGAGCATTTTTTAAAAATAAATTACAGGGAAAAGAGAATCAGGTGGTTTGCTGGCAAAAAAGAAAAAAAAAATATTAGTACTATTGTATAGCTTTGGTTTGTCCCTGAAAGGTGTGCACGGTGGGTAAGACACTGCATGTTTTGGCTCCGTTTTGTGCTTCTTCTTTTAAACAGGAGTATTAGAATAGGGAATTTTGGGGTCACTAGTATTCTACCTTGGGGACTTTATGGTTTTAAGCGAATTTCACAGAAATAGTCCAAGTTTTCTGTCGATTCTAAACTTCTCCAGTTTTTGAAAGGTCAAATAAGAAAGATTTAAAGGACAGGAAGAACTTTCAAGACTGGAGTGAACCTTTAAGTGGATAGGCAAAAGTAAGATAAAGCATTGTAAAAGAATAGTCCAGACTCTATTTGTACAATGATAACATTGTGGCCGTCTAGTAATCTCCTGAGAAAAAGTCTAGAGGGCTAATCATTGACCACTGTATAAAAGCATTTTTTGAAAACTTTGTACATTGTCTTATTTAATCCCAGTTCTGCTGATAGCCATTGTGTGACCTTGGAAAGTAACTTAAAATCTCTAACTGGGCCTCGGTATCCTCATTTGTACACTAGAGGTAATAGCATGTACCTTTGAAGTCAAGGAAGACTGAAATTTTCAAATGTGGCCTGGTGCTTGGCACACAGAAGGCATTTGATAAATGTTGGGTTTTGCTATTGTTCTGGTTCAAGCTAAAAGAACAAAAGACACATTGGGTAAAATTAGGAAGGAATTTGGAAATATCATGTAAAACAAGGGGATTAAATGAGCCAGTGCATGTGAAAGTATTTAGTACAATGCCTATACATAGCGTAGAATCATTTCAGGTTGGTTGAATTTGATTCACTAGGGAAACTAGAATATTCAGGGAATATTTTAAAGGTAATAAGAAGGAAAACAATCATGTCTTTTCCTAGAATGATCTTCAGAGACAATTTACTGGGTCTGCCCTACATTTTTCTCTAAAATTTTTTTAAGAATTTAATGCCACATATTTTCCTTTAACAACGGCAGTTTAAACTTTTCAAGGTCCTCATGAGTACGGTCATGTGTATTATTCGTGTCATCCAGTAAAAGTTCAACCTTGAAAGTAGAGGCATAAACAGAATCCTGATGCAGGGATTTGCTTATCATTTTTCCTACTTGATATATTAGTAAATGCTAGGTTATTGGCCAGAGCAATAAAGAAATAAGGTATCATCTTCCCATGCATTTATACTAAAAAATATAATATTTAGTCTCCACATTCCAAAACTCTCACTCATTTTTACTGAAATCTGACTACTTTTTTTCCTTTCATTGTTTAGCCTTGCCAGCTTTCCCCGTTATTAATTTGTACCATGGTAACCTTAGCCATTGTTTTTATAAATACAATTGTAACATAAAAACATAGTTTGATTTATGCTTAATAGTCACTTGAGAGAAGAGATTTTTAGATTATAATTAAATGCTTTGCTGTTCCTGGGATTGTGACATGGTTTTTCAAATATGTCTGATCTGAGAATTTCAGCAAAAGGCATAAAAAAAACCCAACAGGAAATGGGACAGATGACAAATGCTACGTTGATGTTAAGTAAAGACAAGCAAACTGTGACCTGGGTATGTCTCTAGGGAGCCTGCTTTAGGCTTTTCTGAGCTTTTGGTTATTTATGAGAATTTTTTCCCCCAGTCACATTTGGAGAAAGGCTGGATTACAACTGAGAATGCAGAGATTAATGGCCTATTGTGACTAATCCAGTAAACCCCTATGCCTGTTTCTCTCGTAGTGATTGAACTTAGAGAGGCTGAAGATAGACCCAGACCAGCTAGCCTGATATCAGATCTCTGTGATTTAATGAGACCTAACAGCTTTAAGGACATGTCATTGAGAACTGGAGAATCTTCTTGGGACAGCATCACCTTTTACATTGGGGGATTTTTTTTTATTAATTGCTTATTAGATCCCAATACATTATTTCATAATCACTTTTTTTTTAAGCACTGGGGATTTAACTCAAGGACACTTAAGCACTAAGCCACATCCTTAATTTTTTTTATTTTGAGATAGGGTCTTACTAAGTTGTTTAGGGCCTCACTAAATTGCTGAGATGGGTCTTGAACTTGCAGTCCTCCTACCTCAGTCTCCCAAACCACTGGGATTTCATGCATGTTCCAGCCAGCCAGCTCATAATTGCTTTCTTAAAAAAGAATACTTTGACACAAATAGTTTCTAAAATAACAACACTAATATAACCCAACTTTAAATAATGTGGAAAACATTACATTAATTATTAATTCAAGCATTGTTAATATTCTAGTTTGTTTCCAGATTCATGGGAGATAAATATATGGTTTATGTGCATTAAAGCAAGATTTGCCCAAAATGTAGGCAAAATAACATGAAATAATTATATGGATAGATGGGATAGATATGGCACCCATGAAAATCACAGTTTTCTGCTGAATTAGCTAGCTCAATTTGGGTGAAATTTGAAAAAAAGTTAAACTTACAAATTTTTCATTATTAATGTAATGCTCTTAAAAATAATAGTTAAACATGAGAAAAGTGATCAGAGTATTGGGGATTTTTGACTAGGAGAAACAATACAACTTAGGCAGAGACAATTTAAAAATGAAGTTTAAAAATGTTTTGTTTAATTATTAAAAGAGAGAAATATGCTTAAATTCCCTGGGACTGGGACATCATATCATTTACAGGGAGACTGATAGACAGCTATGGTTAAGCCCACACTGTTTCTTTCAAGCTGGCTTTGAGTAAGTTAAATTCTTCTGCAGAGCAGTTTTCTGATCTGTAAAATGGGGATAAAATAATTACTTCAATGATTTTTTTCTGTAAGCATTAAATGACATAAAAATGAACATCTGGAACATTCTCATTAGGCAGATGATGTCTTGATGTTATTAGTAGCATCATTCTTATAGCACGTGAGATGCATCCAGCCACAGCTTCTATGAGTCTCTGGTCTTCCTGTTTTGAAGGGAACATTGTTCTGGAAGCTTAGAAACCCTCTGTACCTCCCACTGACTCTAAAAAGAAAGCTAGATTGTTAAAGCAGGTGTTTAAAAGTCTTCCATGATGTCCTATTCGCCAACCTTTCCAAGTCCTCTGCAGTTTACCAGCTCACTCTTGATTAAAGACACCTTGTATGATTTTTTACCCATGCTTTTGCTTCTGCTATGTTTTTCCATCTTGTTTTGATCCACTTGAGCCAGGTTTGGCCAAGCCCATGTATTCTCTCATTTTCAGCCACAGGATCCTCTCCGTGAGTGTTGGTGTGACTGATCTGTCTCGCCAGTAGGGATCTCTGGTTCCCCTCTGTCCTGTTGGTCTTCCTGTCTCCAGTACTTCTTACCCTTCTGTCTATCAGATGAACATCCTTCCTGGTCAGGACTCACCTATGTGACTTGCCTATTCCCTCCCATTCCCAACACAATATGCTGATTGGCTGTACTTAACCCCCAGTTGGTGCTGAGAATTTTTTTTTTCATAATTGGTTCAGCATCAACTTACATACTGAAGGGATTGGTTGGTTCACCTTCATACAAGCATACATACTGACAGAGTTGCTTTAACCTGATCCTTATCCAGGATCTATCCCCTTTCCCTCACTCCCCAATCTCGTGGCTCCTCCATAGTTCCCCCAAGTTACAGAAATTAGTGACTATATACATGTAATTTACATATGGAATTACTAGATTTATATGCCTTTCTGGATGTATTTGGGGTTCTCATAGTATTGAACACCCCCATCTACACTCCCTCCCTTTCTCTCTAAACCCCGCTACAGTTATAGTCCCCACAGCTAATATATTACTTCAGATTAGGTAGGGCTATTAAATAAACTTGACTGACTTTCAACCTATGTTAAGTTTTACTCCAGTTTCCACGTATGAGAGAAAGCATTTGACCCTTAAGTCTCTGGTTTTGGCTTGTTTTACACAGCATCATCCTCACAAGTAAAATCTGTTTGTTTTAGTTGTACTTTACCTTCCCTGTCCCATGTAGTTCCTTCTAGTAATACTATATCTCAGAAAAGGGCTCAATAAAAAAAACAGCCTAGTGCCAAATTCACTCACCACCTGATTTGGTAAATAAAGTTTTATTGAAACACAGTTAAGCATTTACACCAGCAAGCTGAGTAAAATAGTTGTAACATTGACTGTATTACTTGCACAACCTAAAAAATAATATTTCCTGGCCCTTTACAGAAAAAGTGAGTGACTTTCTTCACCCAAGCTATTGATGCAAATGCTTCCATAGGTGGAAGAATAAGTTGTGTGCCTCGCTAGGCCATTTTCTTCCATAAAGAATTGGTTAAGTTGTAGATGAAATATTTAAATTTTTAAAAGCTTCAAGGCTTTCAGAATCTCAGAACTATATTTTGTGGGTATGTTGGCAGTTTTTTCCACCCCAGGATGATTCCTTAAGCACCTACCACTGTCAGAAACCAAAAAAAGGAAATTTCAGTTTATTCTTTTTGGAGCCAGAGGAGCTTGGGAATTAATTGCTGTGGCCTTGGCAGAGTAAAACATTCTGGTGGGAAGCCACCCTCCTCAAAAGGATGGTTCATGCTACGGATGGCAGTTTGGCAGGGAAGAAACAAGTTCTCAGAGAGTGTTGTTCTGCTGCCAGCTTCCTAGAAAAAAAACAACCTTCCTCTTTTGGGAATGGAGATCAGACCATAGTCAGAAATAAGAGCATCACCTGGAGAATAAGCAATTTTAGGAATGACAACCTGAGAAATCAAACCTTCCCCCCTGATGATTGAGACAGGCCAGACTTATAACCCAAGCCCTGATCAGCTTCTGCACTTTGAGAGAGCTTTCTCTCCCAAATAACAAGCTGAATGAGCTGTGCAGGGCTCTGGGAAATGATTGCTGTCCTCCCTAGACAGATGGGAAAATTGAAGTCAAGAAGCGACAGCTTAGTCTGGCCACAGAGGGTGTGGGTTCTGGCAAAGTCGCCATAGGACCCACAGCAGCTGGAGCCCCAGCCCTCTTAGATGCGGCATTTGCACAGAAAAGCTGCTAAGGTGGATTTCACGATGCTCCTGGACAGAGGATTTTTTGGAACTCTAGGGCAGGAACTGGCAAATGATGGCCTACCAACCAAATCCAGCCCACCATCTGTTTTTATAAGACCCAGGAATTACGATGTTTATATTTTCAAATGATTGTGAAAAAATATCAAAATATATCATGATACATAAAATTATATCACACTGAATTTTGGTCCATAAGTAAAATTTCATTGAAACCACCACACCCATTCATTTATGTATCATCTCTTATGTAGGTATTTCACAATACAGTGGAATAGCCAAATGATCCTACACTCAACAAAGCCTGGGTTATTTACTTACCTGGCACTTTGCAAAAAATAAAAATAAAAAATATCTGCTAACCCATGTCTAGAAGTACATGTAGAATAATTAAAATCAATTGCATTGAGGCATAATACCTATCAAACAAACTGCACTCATTTTTAGTCTTCTCTTTGTTGAGTTTTGGAGAAAGACTGCAGTCCTGTAACTACCACCGTGACGAGGATCTAGGCCATGTCCATTCCTCTCCAAATTTTCCTGTTTCTTCATAGTCTCTCTCCCTCCCATCCTTGAACTTGGGCAATTAATAAATCCAATCTCTGTCACTAGGAACAGCTTTCAAATATTTATTTACAGAGCATTTCAGGACACAAAGATTGTTGACGGAAGATGGGGGGTGTGAAAATGTGAAGTTGATTTTATTCTTTCATTTGATAATTCCTTAATTCTCTCCAAACACCCACTCCTCATAGGCAGTTAACTGTTCCTAGTATTAGAAGCTAATAGCACTGTACAAGGAGCTCTCTGTTTATAGCGTTTAATCTTTTAACCCTATGAGGGAGTGCTTCTTTATGTTCCCTTTTATTTAGTTATTAAAACACACAAAATACATTTAAATCCTCTGAGAACCCTTGTAGTTTGCAGTCAGAATGATTAGGAGCTGAGATTAAAAATGCTCTCTGACCCTTAGAGGCAGATATGTTGGGGTAAGTAAACTGCATTTCAGTTTACTACTCTGTAAAATGGGGATAAAAATAACCACTTCCATGATTTGGGAGGGAGAAAGAGGCACCCAGATTAACTTAATGAAGGGCACACAGCTTTTAAGATGTAAGTTAAGATTTGAATCTGTGCTCTGAGACTTGCCACAACAGAGCACACTTATCCAGTCTTCGCTACAAGTCTGCTTGGGGGTATAATGTCTACATTTGATACAAAAGCAAGACTCAGACAGGTTAAGCAATGGGTCCAAGTCACCCAGCTGCTGACTGCCAGAGTCAGGATTTGGACCAAGCTCTCCAACAAGTAGGAGACACAGAATAAAAGATGGAAACATATTGTTTTGAAAGCCACTTTCTCTTTAAAATGGGTGGTGAGATTTAAATAATGCAGAGGTGAATATGACAGGGGTTGAAAAGCAGTCTTAAGCCAGATGGATTTGTACTTTCTAGACTAATGGATATTTCTAGACTATTTAATTTAATATAAACAACTAATGGTTGTAAAGTGCTTTAAAAAAAAAAAGAAGAAGAACTGAGGGTGCATCCATGCTGACCAACATCACTAATCAAAATTTCTCTTCCTATCTCTTCACAAACAGCACTCTATGAGTAGTGGTCTGTTTAGGTGGAGAAGATGAAAATTGAAGTCTCCAAAGACAGAGTCAGAGAGTAATCTCTTTCTCTTCTTCCCCTTATACCTACTATTATAAAGGGTGGCACTTTTTATCAATCCCTAAATTGAACGATTTTATTGCATTTCTTCAAGGCCTTTTTACTAAGTGGTCTGCACCTAACTGGTGCTCCCAAAATATGTTTTATTATTATAGTGTTCTGGAAATATTCCAAGAGCCTCCACACAGGCCCTTCTTTTAAACTAGAATTGGAGGCTATGTCTTTGTAGCCCTTAGTGGTAAATAACAGATTTTCCAAAATTAGTGTAAACAGAAAATGAATTCATTAAGGCATTTGTTGCACTTACAGAATCTAAGGGTGAGCCAAAGAATTAGGATGGAAGGCCATACTTACAAGAATATGTCATGCTATTGCTCTGAAAAAGACCCTGGCTCCTGCCAGATCCCATTGCTGATGGATCTTTCTGCAACCTTCACACCAGAAAATGAATTTCATACCAGACCTGATTTCTCATTTGTTCATTTCAAAACCAAAATCTCAGGCAAATGAAGGACTAGGCTTAGCCATAGCCATATGCTTGTGTCCTGTCAAAACGAAAGTCCAGGATTCTACTGACTGGGACTGAACACAAAAGGCAGTAAATACTCTAAGCATAATAAATTGACTAAGTAATCCCAAAGATGTGTACATCCTAATCCCAGGGTCCCATGGATATATGAATTGACATGGTAAAAGGAGCTTTGCAGGCATGCTCAAGTCATGGATTTTAAGGTAGGGAGAGTATACCAGATTATCTAGGACCCAATGTGATTATAAGGCTCTTCCAAGAGAGAGACAGTAGGTGCAGAGTCAGAGAAAGAGATGTGGTGACAGAAGCTAATATTGGATTGATGGGCTTTGAAGACGGAAGGAAGTCTTGACCTAAGAAGTATGTAAGCTCTCCAGTGGCTGAAAAACGCAAAGAAATTGCTGGTCCCTGGAGCCTCCAGAAGGCATGCAGGCTTGCTGCCCCTGGATTTTAGCTCCCCAAGAGCTCTAGAACTATTAGATAATAAATGTGTATTATTCTAAGCCATTACATTTGTAGTATTTGTTTTAGCAACAAAAGGAAGAAACGATACACGTAGAATAGGTATTCATGATGTGATGACGTAGAATAGGTATTCATGATGTGATGAGAAGCCAGGAAATATGTCAAATGTCTAACACAGCAGTATTTAAGGAAAACCGGAATATTCTGTCCCACACTCAGCTCAGCTCAGAGTCACACCTCTCTGCCCTGTGAGAGCATTCTAAGAGTCCCCAAGTTAGACTGGTTGAACAAGTTGAGTTAAATTGCTTGCGATTATTCAGTTTGTTCACTCACTTTATTCATTCCATGATTTATTCAACAGATGTTCTGTTCATTAAATAAATATTTACTGGAGTTCAGTGCCAAGTCCTGTGAAAGATTTTACGGTTACAAAGGAAAATGAGGAATAAGACTGAAAGCTAACAGTCAAGAAGTTTGTAGACAACATATTTAAATTTTCAGTGCTCTCTATGTATCAAATTCCACCAAAACTCCACATGAAGGGGATTTTTGAAGAGAATAAATCATTTAGAGTTAGGATGTTATAGGAGAACCCCAACATTTTATTCATGAAGGCATTGTACCAGAATCGATATTTTAAGCAATTAACTATTGTAATAATAGTCAACAATTATTTCTTGTGTATTAATTGTACTCCTAAGTATTTTGTGTGCCTTATTTCATTTTATCATATCAGACTCTAAATATATGGATAATTGTTATTCCCATTTTACAAATGATGGAACTGAGGCTTAGATGTAAGACCAAATTTCAACGGGGTAGTTAAGAAAGCTGGAATTTAACCTCAGATCATCTGACTCAGGAACCTACACACTTTGTCTCCCTGCCTGCCTGTGTGTCTCACCCTGGAACAGGGATTCAAATATATAATAAAAAGTCCCCATGTTGAAGGCAAACCTTAGAACTTAAAGGTAAAGTGAGCTATGGAAATGCAAATGAGTTACAGGATGTTCCAAAGTAGGTGAGTTTTCAGAAGAGAATCCTCATTTGGATAATTTCTGGCTTTGTTTTACAACTGAAAACAGAAGTAACCCCTATGTTGATTTGACTAATCTAGGCACACAATTTACTCTCCTAGATTGTTTCAATTTTAAAGTTCATATATTTCATAAGGAGTATACATAGGTCAGAGTCCTTCCCTTTCTTCTCTCCTCCTTCATCCACAATCATGTGAATGTTTTGATCAATGATATTGTTAACATTACACTTGCAACCACCTTCCAAAAAGCCTAACTGTCAGAGAGGATGACAGAGATAGGCCTCCAGGACCCCCTCTGCAATGGCTCATCAAGCACCCACACGAAAGTGCCAAGGTTGGCTGGACTGTGCACATGCACCCACAGATGACTCTTGTCCCTCCTAGCTTGAGTAGTTTGGGTGAATACAATTCCTCGACCACTGAGCCAGGGGATACATCTCGCACGAATGACTCCCACGTGTTTTGCTCCTTGGATGTTGGGAGCTGCTGTTTGCTGGATTCCTGCTCAGCAGTCCTGTTGACAGATGGTGTAACTTGCTCATTAAGTCAGAATCCTCCCCACTCCAAGGGCTTCAGGCATGTTAGGAGACAATCTTGGTTGTGTTTTCTAACGCTGAATGGTCTGGAGCTCAAGAGCATGAAGATAAATATTCTCCTTCATCGTGCATCCACTAACATGAGCCTTACTGGGTCTGTCCCTTCGTGTTGACAGGGCACATTTAGAAAAGTGAAGCGAAGTGCTTTTAGGCACCCAGCTCCTCCATCTATCACTTGCTCTTGTACTGTGCCAGCCTGGCCCTTTTCTCTAAGTCTTGTCTTCACACAGTGTTTTGTGTCAGTGATGTACAATATATTGAACCAAAAAGAGACCATTTTAATCCAGGGCTTAACTTTCTTTTTGGAGCAGTATTGTGCAAAGCTTATTTCTTTGGAGAGCTAGTTGGAAGAAAAGACAAGAGTTCATGCAAAGAGACTGATAGAAAACCGGCATAGCCCCAGCATGAAAAATAAGGGATGATTCAGAACAATCACATTAACAAGTTTCATATTTGACCTAAGAACAATGAAAGAACCTAAGGCTGGGAGTTTCACATGATCTGGTTTGAATTTTAAGAAGACCCCACTGGCTATAGAGTTGGAGAATTAGCTGACAGGAAGGAGGGAGACAGGTGACCTTGAGAAGGGTAGTCACAAGACTCTGGGGGCAGTCTAGGTTAGAGATGGAGGTCACCTGATGAAGTTAGTGGTATATGGAGAGCAAAGACAGCCATTCAGGACGTGGATCAATAGAGTCTGATGAATTGCATATGACAGGGCAAAGGGAAATGATGAGGAGGTCCAAGTTCTGGGTCACAACCAAGGTGGATGGCAGTTGTACTCTTGGAACAAGAGCACAGTAGAAAAAGTTAGCCATCACACAAAGCATGGACCCTATATTGAGTCACTCAGAGAATTCCAATAATAGTTCCCAGCCCAAAGGGGAGAGGGAGATGTGATGTTGGGGGAGGGCAGAGAAAAAGAAAAGAAAGTGCCTTCTCCCAGAGGGCATACCAGGACACAAAACCTAATACCACTATTTCTAATCTGATATTGACTGATAGAGTTACTTAGTATACATCCAAAACTTATAACCACCTTCACTCACTTCTTATAAAAACCATGTGAACCAGTGTCATTTGTCATCCTGATAAAGCTGAAAAGATAGATTTAGAAATCTTAACAATTTAGCTGAAGTTAGAAAACTCGTGAGTTGGAAAGATAGGGTTTGAACCCAAGTTCTGTAGCTCTAACGCATATATCCTAACTCACAGGGCAAGTTTTCAATCCAAAGGAGAAATCCCAACCAAAGGCTTAGAATGATATAAGTTAAGAATAATATATTGAGATAATGACAAATCTGATGGGAGGTCATTTTAAAAATATTTCTTGGAGAAGCGGAGGTTTGTGGGTTTTGAATGAGGGTCTATATGCCAAATCATCGGGTGAAAATGCATTAGTTTGAAGAGGGGGGCAAAAATGAGATTAATGACATGTTGGGTAGAGAGGACTTGTGGGGGAAGCAGCCCTTTAAGACATCATTCTACTTTACCACCCCTGAGTATGGTACTTCGCCACAAGTGCTACACGCTGCTCACTTGAGCAGCATGACATGCTGACACTTTTAGTCTCACTTCCTCCCTTCCCTCTCTGTGCCCTGTGTGCCACAAAGGATCTTCCTTCCCTCCCTTCCTCATTCCATCCTTCTTTCTTTTATTCATTCACTACTCATTCAGCAACCATAAATTGGGCACCTGTTATGAGCCATGATCTGTACTAAGTCTGGGGACGTTGCAAAGAGAAACATCCTCAAGGAAATAATAGGTTTGCTGTAACGTATAGAATCTACAATTTATTACATTATACTTTGAAATGCACTACTATAAACATTGCATTTGATAAACTCAGGGACCAGAGAGGGTGTGCTTTTGTCTAAAGAAAGTGAACACTGAACTAGAGTTAAGAACAAGTAAAATTTTGCCAAGTCCATAGAGGAGTTGGGCTTTTCTACCTGAGATAATAAATATGCCTAAAAAGCAGCAGCTACTTGGAAAACGGAAATGCCGGCTTGCGCAGTTTTTGGTATGTGACAGGTTGGGTTTTGTTTGTTCGGTTGGTTTTTGTGTTTCTTGTCACCTCTTATTGCTTTTCTTTTCCAAAATCCCAGAGCCTCCTCTTCCACCGTTTCCTCTTTTCTGCTTCCGCTCACCTCCTTGCTGATTCTCTGGATTAAACTCTTCATTGTGGATCTCTGACAGACTCTCCCCTGCTTTGCTAACCATTTTAAAAAATAGACATTTAAAAGCCTTCTGAGGATCTCCCGCTATGTTATGGCTCTCGTGCTGTGTGAATTGAGGCTACCTGCTCAGAGGACGGGTGCCTGACTGCTGGGGCCCTGGAGGCTCTGAAGCTTGCCTTAGAGGCTTGCGCCATGGGCTGTTCTGAAGGTCAGCTTGACTTCCATTCCCTGGGGTTAGACACCTGCCATGTGCCTGCCTTTAGCAAAGGGAATGGCGCCAGGCTGCTTGCTCACCCACAGGACGAGCCCAAGCAGGCAGTGCAGTAGCCCATGCGGTATGGTTCAGGGCCACGCTGACTCTTATGTTTCCTTTACCTTTGGTGTCACACGACCCGTAGCTGCATGCTCAGCCTGCTCCTGGGGGGTCCTCCTGAACGGAGGCAGGACTGTTTAAGCCATCCCACTGCATGCGCTGGGCTCTGCTCCAAGGCATCCTTGCTGATGTCTCACTACACACCTGTGGCTCAGGTAAACCACAAGATTTCCCCTGTATCTGGGATCGAGTCCCCAGTTTGTGCCCTGGTCCTAAGGAGGAACCTCTCTCCCTGTACCTAATCCTATTCTGTTGTTATAACCTACGCTGGGCCCAAAGTCCTCCCTAAATTTGGTTCTGCCACCAGAAGGCTAGCCTCACTAAAACCAACTGAAGTCTGATTGCCTGAGCCCAGGGGAAAGATGCTGAACTCTGAAGTGAATACCTGCTCTGCCTCCATTCCTTGTTCCTATACCCCATGATAAGTCGGGAAAGCAGATATGGGATAATATGAAGACTATAACAGTTAACACATAAGTGTGTCCCTCTGCCCATTGCGATGTGAAGGATTTGAAAAGAACTGGCTCACATAGCCTCACAATAGTCCCAGAAGGCACCTGGTAGCACTGGGATGACTGCTCAGTCTTCCTATCGAGTCCATCTCTGTAGTGTCCCTGTGCCTCTCCTGGGCCATGTTGTCTTGTCAAGCTGAGCAAGGCCCATGCCTTTCTAGCCATCTTTCTGGCAGCATCTTCCTCTTAGTCTGTCTCAGCAATGTGTCCATGGCTCTTGAGGGCAAATCTATTTTCTAAAATTGTTAAATAAAAACGCTTTGTGTTTACTGTGTACAGTGTGATGTTCTGATGTGTGTATACCTGTGGAAGAGTTAGAGCTAGTCAACCAACATGTACATGACCTCCACATGGTTATCTTAAGATCTATCTTGGCTATTCTCAAGAATACGATTTGTTGTGTTCAACTGTACTTCCCATGATGCACAATAATTCTCTTGAATTCATTCCCCCTGTTCAACTGCAATTCTATTACCTTTGACTAACATCACCCTCCGTCTTTGGTAGCTACCATGAGACTTTCTGCTACTAGATTCTACACACAGTAGGATTAGATAAGATTTGTCATTTGGTGCTTGATTTCTTTCATTTCATGATGTCCTCCAGGTTCATTCAGTGGCAGCAAATAACAGAATTTGCTTCTTTTTAAAGGCTTACTAGTACTCCATCATGCTCATGTACCACATTTTCTTTATTCATTCATCTGTTGATGGACGCTTAGGTTGTTTGCATATCTTGGTTGCTATGAACAATGCGGAGATGAACATGCAAGTGCCTATCTCTTCCACATGCTGATGTCATTTCCTTTGGATATTTACATAGAAGTGAGTCTATTGGATCCTGTGTTGGCACTATTTTCAGTTTTTTGAGGACCTTCCTATTCATTTCTCTGTTGATTTGGGATGCTCAGTATTTTTGTATACATGCTGGAATTGTACACATTTTTTTAAAAAAATATCTATTCAGGTGTTTTGCCCAGTTTTCAGTTGGGTTATTTTCTCACTATTGAATTGTTTGGTTTTATTATATATTTTGAATATTAACTCTTTATCAAATGTAAGGTTTGCAAATGCTGTTTTCCATCCTGTGGGTTGTCTCTTCACTCTGTTGATTGTTTCCTTTGTTGTGAAGAACTGTGAACAAATATTATTCCTGTCTGGCCCCTTCCTCCCTGCCCAGGCCTGTGTTATATAATTAGACCATGTGCCATTGAGTCCTGAGATGATTTTAGAGAGGACTTAATGACACTGAAAGGACCACTAGCATCAAATTGTATATCAAGCAGCTAATGAGTGCGTGCTGGGTAATATTTATATGCTCAGCTGCTTTCAGTACCATAAAGGGATCGCAGAAGAAGTGGCCTCTCTGGTTAAGCTCATAGACTTAGGACCAGGCTCTCAACACTTAAATACCTGCATCACCACAGAACAGCCATGTGAACTTGTGAGAGATATTTACCCTCCCTATGCCACTATTTTCAGAAAAATGATTATAATAGCAGCAACTAGCTCATATGGCTCCTGTGAAGATTGAATGAGATGATTCATGCAAAGCATTTTTTACAAGTAAGTTAAATAAATTTTCACCATGATGATGGTGATGAAGACGATGATGAGAAAGGAAAATATGGCCTGACAGTCCTTGCTTTAAGAGGATTTTAGCTGAATAAGGGAAATGACAAATGATATAAAATCAAATGAGATCGCATATAAATAAATGCTGCTTTGGATGATATCTGAAGTTTAATAAGGTTCCCAAGTGGGGATAACTGGGAAAGGCATTATGACTTTCAGAATGAGAAGGTTGCAGATAGGCAGAGGGGAAAGTGGTGGCTTAGTTTTATTGACATGAGAGTTACCTCCTTCAGTAGAGCACTAATAACCCTTGTTACAGTGATTGTTACATATTATCCAAATTTCCAAACAAGGAAACAGGACCCCATGATTCTGAGTCTAAGTTGAGATCTTGAGGGTTTCCATTAGTCACGGGCAGAGTGTGATTCACCCTTGGGAAGCTGAGTGTGAATTGGAAAATGACTCAAAAGATCGTGGCCAGAGACAGAGCTGGCAGGAAGCAAGATAGTCAAATCACGCTTCCATTAAAAGCAGCATTGAAACACAAAATATAGTGTAACCAACAGGCTAGAAATAGGTTAAATATACTAGAACAAGCGGGCTTAGAATAAACAACAGAAAACAGCATAGATGGGGAACAGCATCCTTTGAAGAGCTTCAATTAATAGATTAATGGAACGGAATTCTAATTAAGGTGTCAGATAAATTAATTCACATTGGGCATTAGATCCTGCCTAAGTAGAGTCCTAAGGGTATGGACCATAGGTAAATGGTTCCCCATGATAGAGATGGGATTAGAAACCATGCATGTCTGAAGGTTCTGATGTGGGAATTAGCTCCAAGAAAGAGCCACAGTAGGGGACCTGTGGAGGACATGGCAGATTCAGCTTGGGGGCATCAGTGATTGTTGATTGTATGGGAGAAATTTTATGAGTTTAAATGATGAGTATGCCTTTCTTCCAGAACACATTTTTTGAGTTCCTACTGTGTTTGAGATATTGTATTTTTGAACCAACCCATGGTAGAGACCATCTTTCATTAAGCCTACAGTTTCACAGATAAGATAAACCCTACTCAGAAATAAGTAATGCAATGTAGAAGGCAGTGCCTCATGCAAAGGAGACATAGATAAAGAGCCTTAGGAGGACAGAGGAGAGTGTGATTGCTTGCAGTGGAGCCTGGTAGCTCACTGTCCCAGAACTGGCCCTGGAATCACGTTGCACAGATTCAAATTTCTGCCTGATAGATATTATGAGTCTGGATGTTATGACATACCTCTTTAACTATGCCCTGATCTGAAAAATGTAGAGCAAAGAAATCCCTACCTCACAGTTATTTTTAAAATTAATTGAGATAGAGCACGGGAAGTGTGTGTCACTTAATAAATAATTGTTGTCATTAATTCCAAAGGACTATTTCATTAGGATCAAAGGATGTCTGATATCAGAGATTAAGGGGCACCTAAAACTGAAATTTAAAGACAAAGCAGCTTAGAGGAGGAACTGATCCCAGGAAAATGAAAAATAAATAACTTTGGCAGCTAAATTCTTTTACCCCACAGGCCTTGTGGGCTGATGTGTGCTCCTCACTCCCAGAGACCTGGAGGATTCCAACTTCTCCTCACATAAATGCCCCTTAACTGAAATGCATTCTGTGGATGAAAGTATAAATTGGTGCTCTGTTATTGTAGATCAAGTCTGCAGTTTTTGTTAAACTTTAAATGGAGTAAAAGATGTGAATGAATGCTCCAAACACAAAGTTACAACTGTCGATGCATACCATGGAGATGGGCGCACAAGTACACTAGGAAAGGATGTGCAACATGAAGGCATCGAAAATAGCCCAAGTGTCCGTTCACTAGGATTGGAAAAATAAAGCATGGGGGAGTTCACATTATGTGATACTATGCATTAGTGAAAAAGAATGTGGTAGAACTCTGACCCTGCATGGTGAGGCCTTTAGGACATACGCTCTGAAAAATGCTAGAAAATTTATAATTACATATTAAAAGTCTAGAAGGATACATACCAAATTGATAACACTAATTTCTTCAAGGTTTGGGTGTTATTGGGGCGGGGGGAGTAAGTAAGAGAAACTTGAGCCTTTTAATCACTCTCTGAAATACTATGAGCGTGTGTTCACATCTAATTGGATAATTGCAAAAAAGTGTACAAATAGATTTGTAAAATAAAGAGACCTGTACTTATCCCCATTTGCAATATTGTCACCTTACACCTATACACCTTGCAAAATGCCAGGTACTCTTCTTTAGCAAATGCAATGTAGAAGAGGAATGGTTTAGATTATTTTCATGTACTAATCCTTTATAAAACTTGTAAAAAAAAAGTATGTTGCCAGTTTTTAAAATTTTTGCAAGCAGTTGCAGAATTAAATTTGCTTCCTAAGTTTCACAAGGAATGATTTAATGTTCTCCCACACATTGCTGGCATTCACATATGTCCCAAATAAAAATGAGCTGCATTGAATTATAAATAACATTTATGTGAGATGGACAGTCCTGCTTAGCTTATTTTCCGAAGTGAAAATACCCATTTAAAATTTACATTTAGACAGGAAAATCACCATTATCTAAGAAAAAATAATAATCCTAGAGGTTGATGTTTTCAAGTGCACAGCATGTAAACAGGTTAACCAAACACTCAGACGAAGACCGAAGCTGTCAGCCAGACACTGGCTCACTTTGAAATATCTAAATGACTGATGGATTTTTTTTAAATTCATGCGTTGGCTCCAGAAGTGGGTAAATAAAGACCACATTGCCTCAAAATTAAAATTAAAATAAAAGCATCTAGTTGATATGTTTTCAAACAATGTCTTCATATCCCTTCATACCTAAGCCTCATGGTAACCCTGCTAGTTAGTTAAAACAGACTTTATCTGTGCCTTTTTATAATGTCACTTTATGTCACTGAGTTTCGGAGAGATCTAACAGACATGTCCAGGATGGCATGGGCAATATCATAACCACATGTTTTTTCTTCATGGCATTTATCACTAATATATATTACATTGCTTGCTTATCTTTTTTCACCTGATCTGACTCCATCATTAGAATGAAACTCAAAGAGGACAGAGATGTCATCTGATCTCTTTGTTGCCTAAAATAGTACCTAGCACATGCACAAAATATATCCTATAGCTGTTCAGTGGATGCATGGATGGATGAGTGAATGGATAGAACCTGGGCCTGACTTAGCACCCAAAACCTTGCAAAGGTGGAGAAGGATCTCTAAATCAAGAAGAGTATTATCACGAACCCTCTTCTGGGACAAGCAAGGAATGTATAAAAAAAATTAAGGATCACATGGGGCAGTCTGTCACTAAGTGCTTATCTAGGCGGTGCCAAGATGTGGAAGCACCCAGTCAGCTGGGAAGACAGGCTCCAGCTGTGGTTCAGGGGCTCTCGAAGGAACAGACATTTCAGCTGAGGTCTTGCAGAAGACTGAAGTGTCATTTTCCTAGCAAAGCAGAGGAGGGAGTCAGAGGGAGCCTTGTGAGCAAAAGCTGGGAGGAGAGAGAGAGAGACCGTGATCTGTTTGTGAAGCTGAAGTAGTTTAATATAGATAAGAGAAAAGCATGAGAGGCCAGTGAGAGGTATGGGGAGAGATGAGCCTGAAGATGTGAGAACCAGATCGTGAAGGGCCTTTACTCCCACACAGAAAGATCTGGACTTTATCCTGAGAGCTACAGGAAGCTGCCGAAGTAGCAGCGTGTGGGCACGGAGGAGAGCAAGCCTCACTCCGTGGGAAACTTTCTTAAGTCATGCTTAAGCAGGTTATAGAAGGATGAGGAGGAGTTTGCCAGGTAAACAGGGTGTGAGGAACACTGTAGAAGAAGCGTCTGTGAAACTCAGCGGCGTGAAGATGCAGGGTCAGGAGCCTGCCAGTTCACATGGCTGGGCTCTGCGTGAAGAAGAGAAAAGACACTGGAGGACCAGACAAGCCAAGTTAAGAGGACCTTGCATAGAGTAACCCCTCCTTATCCTCAGGGGATACATTGCAAGACCCCCCGTGCAGACTAAATAATACCAAACTGAACATATACGGTTTTTCCTGTGTATACCTATGACAAACTTTCACCTTTTCACTTACAGGCAGCATCTACAGATTCTCTTTGGCAGATCCAAATTGCCAGCCTCACTGCTCTTGCGGTCTGGGGCCATTCACAAGTAAAATAAGGGTTACTTGAATGCAAGCACGGTGGTATCAAAGCTGTCGATCTGGTAACGGAGACAGCTAAGTGACCAGAGGCAAGTAGCAGATACGGTGTGTATACACTGGATAAAGCGATGGTTGAAGTCCCAGGTGGGATGGAGTGGGTTTGTGTGAGATTTCATAACATGTAATTTAAAACTTACAAATTTCTTCTTTATGGAATTTTCCACTTAATATTTTAAGACCATTGTGGACCACAGGGAACTGACACTACAGAAAGTGGAGCCACAGATAGAAGGGGACTAATGTGTCCTGCTAAAGAAGCATGATTATGTTCCATAGGCAATAATAACCTAGGAGTCTCTCATATCATCTGAACTTTCCTATAAAACCTTGTCAGCTCTCATGTTACACTTTAAGCAACTATATATACCAGGCTGCGGGCCCTGGTGATGTAACAGTATTCTCTACACATGTGCAAGTAGTGAGAAAGTGCTCACGTTGGGGAAAGAAGACTTTGTTCTGAATCCCAGATCTATCACTGAGATCTGGGGCCAGCACTCTTAAATTCTCTGATCCTCAGTTTCTCCATCCCTAGAATGGGACGGATGGCCGCTATTTCTTTTCATTGTGAGAATCAGCTAAAGCAGCGTAGGAGAAATTCTCCATGCTCAACAAAATTGTGTGCGTGGTGGGGAGTGGGGTGAGGAACGTGAGGGTACGTACTGAGACTAAACAAAAACTATATTTATGCTTAAACTTAGCTTAAGGTTAAGTTTGGAGAGGCAGAAAAAATGAGATGAAGAATCATAGCAAAAATGAAGAAAAAATAATTGAATGTGGTCAGGTTTGGATACTATCTCAAACTAGAGATTGGGGCCCAAGAGGGACAAAAGCAAGAGGAAGAACATGTGGAACAGATCTTTGCCAAAAGACATAAACAAAGAGGTTATAATGTCTTAATGATTGCTTTTGACAAGATGCAGATGCCTTTTTGGTTTTTGTTTGTTTTTATTTGGATTTTTTTTTTTTTTGAACCAGGGATTGAACCCAGGGGCACTTAACCACTGAACCATCAGCCTGTTTCTATATTATTTTTTTTATTTTGAGACAGGGTCTCACTAAGTTGCTTAGGGCCTTGATAAGTTGCTAAAGCTGGCCTTGAACTTGCAATCCTCCTGCATCAGCCAATAAAGCCACTAGGATTACAGGAGTGTGCCACTGCACCCAGCGACAAGATGCCTTTTAAATAGTTGAACCCAAGTCTCTGTCACTACTGGATACATATACATCGGTCTGAAAGGCACACTTCTCCTGTGCTGATGCCTCCGGCATGTGTTCCCCTGTTAAAATGATGGTGGTTAGTGATGAAATAAAGAGCTCACTCCCTCCTTCATTTCTTCGATGTCCTGGGTGGGCCATCTGTAGGATATTGGGACACACAGATAGTCCCTGTATCTCAGGGAGCTTATGTTCTAGTAGATAACTTTGAAAAGCATCTTGAAATTTCAGTTTTTTAGTGAATTATATCAAGCTTTGGTCAATGACCTTTGATTCTTTGGCCTACTCGCTACATATTTATGTGTTTTCTTATCATGAATAGTTGCTCAGCCACTTATTCTTTAACTGATTCTGTTTCAGTCTTTGCTCACAGCTGATTGATTAAAACAATAATGGGTCTGTATTTTTTTTCAACTATAAATGAAAACATTGTATGTATATACTATATATGCACTCATATTACTAACACACCAAACTATTTTGTTTCTGTAAATCTAGGTCAAACTTGGTATATGCCTGTCACTCCTAATTAATTATTCATAATAATTATTTTTAAAATGTTTCAAACTTTCAATATATCTTGCAAAAGTGTGATGTCCTTGATGAACCTGGGCAGGCTAGCCTGAAGGTCAAGTATCTCTGCCTTTGTGTCAGTTCAGTCTGGCAATTCCAAGTTCTGTCCAGCTGATTAGAACATATGATTGGCAAGCACCAAGAGTATAGATACTGGCTGGAGCAGTGGCTCAGCTATTACAGCACTTGCCTGGCATGCGCAAGGACGCAAGTTCAAACCCCAGGACCACATACACAACAACGTTTAGGAGCAGCGAAAACTACATGAAAAACTAAATTGAAAATTGACTTTCTCTCTCTCTCTCCCTCTCTCGGCTCTCTCCCTCACCCCTCTCTCTCACTGTCCCTCTCTCTTAAAAAAAAAAAAAAAGGAGTATAGATACCTTGGCCTATGCCATGGTAGACAGAACTTATTAATAAATGTATCAACAAATGCTTGACAATTTTTTTTCTCAACACCCAGGGCCTAGTTGAAATAGGGAGAAACAGTCTTTGATGCCACAAAGACTGGAAACTGTTAATTTAAAAGGACCTTGTTTCTAAGCAAGAACCACCATAGAGCAAAAATGGAGAAATCAATGTTAAATATGGGGCTTTCCAATCACAAGCTCTCTTAAAGGAAAGCTGTAGTATTTGAACCTAGAGGAATGTTCCACCTGCTTAAGAATGCTTATGTAAGAACTAGCCTCCATTCCATTTGTATGAATTCCAGAGCCTCCAATTGTTCTTTTCCTCTTTTTTTTTTTTTTTCGAGAGAGGAACAGTGAGAGAAAGAATCAATTTTTTATTTAGTTTTTCATGTGACCTTCGTTGCTCTCAGTTGTGTACATGGTGCTGGGGTTTGAACCTATGTACTCGCGCATGCCAGGCAAGTGCAGTAACTGCTGAGCCACCGCTCCAGCCCCTTTTTTCCGTTTTTAAAAGATGGGTAGCCATGTTCTGGAAGGCTATAGTTTAAGGAAAAATCTTGTTCTTTCTAGTGACACAAGAATTGTCAGTAAATTTGTAATGGGTGTGGAACAAGGATGATTGAAGTGAGATACTTTCTTTGTGTGCAAATCTGAAGGGGTGCTAAAAACCTCAGAAATTGAGATGTCACATTTTAGTGAAATATCCTGTTTTTAAAGACAGAGACAGAAAGAAAGAATCAATTTTGTTTAGTATTTCGTGTGGCTTTCATTGTGCTTACACTTTATTGTGTATGTGGTGGTGGGGTTCAAACCCACATCTTTGCACATGCCAGGCAAGAGCCCTAACTCTGAACCCATGCTCCAGCCCATGAAATATCTTTTCAAAGTCAAAATTGGTGCAAAAACAATCCATGATGAATGTGATATTCAAATTTTTTTTAAACAGAGAGAGAGATAATGAGAGAAAGAGAAAGAGAGAAACAATTTTATTTAGTTTTTCATGTGGCTTTCGTTGCTCTGAGACTTCATTATGTACATGGTGCTGGGGTTTGAACTCATGTACTCATGCATGCTGGGCAAGCACCATAAGCGCTGAGCCACTGCTCCAGCCCCTCAAATTTTTAATAAAGATAGGACCACTTTAGTATAGCACTGTTGTATCCTGTTATTTAAAGCTTTGACATTTTATTCACAATGGATGCTTTTGCGCTCAATTCTATTTTCAGAAGTGTTATAGTCTAATATTATTGATCTCAAGTACTCAGCATTTTGATGCACCTGAAATTTTGCATCACCTGCCTTATTCTCATTACCCCCAAGCAGGCCACAGCATCTGCAGGTTCAGATTTGACTCTGCGGCTCAGCTGTCTGGTTTTTGAACTTTTCCTTCTTATTCTTCCTCTCCAAGCTGTGTTAATGGCTCTTCCGTTTGAGGAGTGCAGACAGAAAGGAATATTTGCTACAGAATGAATTAAACACGTAAGAAGTGTATTTGTGGAGGAGATTTTGGTTGGGGTAGTGCTATGATAATAATGGTTAGATTCTGAGAGAGGCATCATGGGCGGGAGAGGAGCGAGTGAAAAGTCTTGACAACTCCTAGTGACCAGCTTCTTGCCTACAGGTCCTTGGATGGAATGGCAACCCAGGTGTGCAGCAGGGGCAGGATGGTTGTCTAGGAGATGGGATTTCTTCTGAAACACAATTGGCAGTGCATTCTGAGCTATAAGATTTTGTGATGGACCTGGGTGCCTTCTTAACAGTGATTGGAAGTTAGTGTTCATCATTTTGACTTGTTGAGATGTGTGCATATATGCATGTGCACACACTGAGTATACACACATGTGGAGGGAGAATGCCAAGAATGCTCTCAAAATTTTCCCCTTTTTATGCATTGTTTACTGCATGGCTGAAATTTCTTTCTCTTTGTTGAAGATTTTTTCTAGTGAAAATTCTGGAATGGGTTCATGGTTAAGGTATGCAGCTGATGGAGAGTGATTTATGGGAGTGCTCTTTCGCAATTTTGTTCTGCACTTCATAGTAAGCATTAGGTTTTGGTTTGTGTGCTAAGCAGCAGTCTTTTTTTTTTTTTTTAACAGCAATATACCTTTTCATTTAGGTCCTCTCCCCATTTTAGTGCTGGTGAGACAGTTTTGCTGATAATAGCAGAATCAGGAGTTCTCAGCATTATCCTTATCTTCTCATTGTGACGAACCAAGTGATCAAGAGGTGACACAGAGGAGGTGAATCTCTTGAGAATATTGGAAGGAACTTTTGGTGCACTTGCCACATCTGTGGGAGAATGCGTGATGCAGCCTTTTTTTGTTTGTTTATTTTGAGATTTTTTTTATTAAGGAGTTGAGTTGTACAATAATAAATGTGTGTAAAGTAACAATATGATATGCATTTGATCTTAAAAACCATAGTTACCCCTATATTGCCCTCTTCCCAGTCTCTAGATTCTTCCATATTATGTCCCTATAAGATATATATATGTGTGTGTGTGTGTATGTATATATATATACATAAATATAGATATATATGTATATGAGTACATATATATGATTGTGAATTTTTCAGAATTAAATGATTGCATCAGTTCTATTTGACTTGGGGAGGATGATAAGTATGATACATTGTACATTGTTGGTTGTCTCCCTAGATCACTCCCTATCTTCCCTCCTCTCCCATCCCCCACCTCTCCCCTCCCCCCTCCCCCCTACATGTCTATGGCCTATATGTCTATGGTTCCCCTAGAGTATGTGTTTTGAGGCTATTTTCCATATGGAAAACTCTGACAGCACTTGATTGGATGAGATGCCAAACCACGAATGGCAAAGATCTGGAAACCAGTGATTCCAGGAGGCAAAGGATGTGACAGGGACCATGGACAGAATCCAAGCAGACACACAGTCATCATTTGAGCAGATCTACAACAGGCAAGATCTCAGGAGGGGGCAGAGCACAAACTTAGAGGGGGCCAGGTAGATTGGGGGGAGCTGGGATGAAAGGGTTGGGCCTAGTTCTCAGAATGGTGGACATGGCTAATCCAAAGGACACCCATCAGAGAAATGCTGGCCCTGAAACCAGGACCTCTATAGAAGGAGAAGGTTAGAATTGAGTTGCTAAAATTGAGTCTGTTGGCAAAACCAGAGGTGGAGTATAATAAGGCCAGTTTGGGTGCCAAATCAGTAAGCTCTGACTTGTTATATCTCCTTTTGCATTGCCAGTGTTGATCCCAGAGAAGGAGTCACAGCTGTCCCTATACCTGGCATGTTAAGTAAATAGAAGATTACAGTGGCAGGGTATGGGAACTTATACTTATTAGGTGCCTACTAAGTACTGAGAATGGCTCTAAAACCTCACAGGTATTAACTCACTTGACCCCAGTGACAACGCTGTGAGATTGTTGCTAATAACCTTCCCATGTATGGCTGGGCAAACAGCCTCAGAAGACAGATAAGCAGCCTTCTCAAAGTCCCAGTGGTGGAACTGAGATTTGAACCCCAGCACTCTGGCTTTTCAGCCACATTCTAAGACCTGTAGTATAGAGTTTGTACATGGAGAGAGTCATGTTACCAAATGAAGAACTCAAGTGGCTCTCTAAGTGGCCTGGGCATATGTTTAAATTGCAGTTTGATGGCGTTATCTGGGAGTAAGTCCCCTTCCCAAACATTCAAGAAGCAAGGATGCCTGCAGTATTTGGTGAAAGAGAATATTCCTTCAGGAGACCGACTCCCTTGCAGGTGTTCCAGAATGTTTGGTCTTTCTAGAACGGTTTACATTTCTTTGAGTTCTGCTGTGTTTTCTTGTCTTGTGACTCCTTTGACGCAGTCCGGGACCCCATCCCATCCTTCAGTTTTGCTTGTGGGAACCTGTCTGCTTCTCAGGATTGCGCCAGGCCACGTGTCCTGATTTCCATCTGAATCTCTTGGTCTAACCTACCCGTTTCCTCCAAACCCCTGACAACTGAAATTGTTAGGCAACAGCACAGCGGCTGATTAACACCCATTGTTAGCCTGGGGAGCGAGTTAATTAATGTTCATTTTCAACTAAAACACTTAAAATTACTCCCTTGAAATGTAAATATATATTTCTGTTTAGTGTTTTTTGTCTTCCTTCAGTAGGAGGAAGTAGGAGGGCCATTTTCCTGCGTCTTGGTTAAGAAATTCACGCGTCATGTGGATCTTATTCTCCTTCAAAATTTCTATAACCCTAGCTCTCTGAAGAAAACATTTTAGCAACTAATTACTTACTACATGGCGGGATCTCTTCCACTGTTGTCTTATGCTGTCATTGACCTCATTAATTGCTGCTTAACTTTCCATGGGCCTGTCTAGTCTTCCCAAGTGGATTATTAACTCCCTGGGCCTGTCTAGTCTTCCCAAGTGGATTATTAACTCCCTGGGCCTGTCTAGTCTTCCCAAGTAGATTATTAACTCTCTAGTATGGGAATTTTGCCTCATTGATTTTCTCCATGGCCCCCCGGGGCAGTACCTTGTTCATTTGGGTATCAGCATATATTTTGTACTCAAAACACTGGTCTTTCATTACTGGAAAATGACCAGAAAGAAAAGGGAGAAAGACAGTAAGAAAGGATGGGGGGGGGGGAGAAAAAGAGGAAAAGATAAGTAATCTATTCATTCACCAATATTTCCCAAGCAGTCGAGTTAGTCACAAGTTCTTCCAATTGTACCCCTCCCTCCAATCTTCCATTCCTACCTTACGGAGGCCCCCGTGTGCATGTTGAGCAGCTAATCTGTACAAGCTAATAAGCTCTCTCAGGAATTCAGGGTTGTTGTTCTAAACCACAGTCCCTGGATCATCTTCACAGTCCTAATTGATTCTAAAGGTGAGAAAACACTATTAGTTGGGAAAACAAACCCATTATTGTATCAAGGTTGTTAAGCTGGCCATCGAATATTTTAGTAGGAGACAAAAGAAGGAGGTTCAAAATCTCTGCATGAGCTTTTGGTTAAAGCTGTCTTCTAGGGAAAAAAAATGATAACAAGGGGAAAATGGTTTCCCTTCTGCACAGCTGCTATGGAGCTTCTAGAAAGAGAGCTGCCTGTGTCCTTATAAGCATGTGTGTAAGACTCTCTAGACTTATCCGTGGGCCAGGAAGGGTGTCGAGGTGCTCCTATTGGCACAGCAGGCAGCTACATATGTCGGAGGATGGGGAGGGATCTCTTCTTGCTGCTTATAATGATTCCAGCTACCAGTTACAGAATCATGTATGCATGGCAGACACTGGTGTGGGCACTTTGAATATTTTAACCCATTCATTCTTCATGGTAGGGAAGTGATAGTGAAGAACTTTCTCCAGGGGACTCAAATAATAAGAACCAATATTTAACCCCCAAAGAGTCTGGCTGTCAAGCAGGAATCAGCAAACATTTTCTGCAAAAGGCCAAGTAGTCAATCTTGTTGGCTTTGGGGGCAAGGATGATCTACATCTCACTTCCTCAACATTATTGTTGTATTGGAAAAGTACTTATAGACAACATGTAAATGAATGACCATACTGTGCTCCAATAAAATTTGTTTACAAAAACAGGCAGAGAAACAGATTTGGTCTGTAGTTTTCCAGCCCCTCTGTGAGAGCTCAATAATACTTCTTACCAAAATGAGGACTTTTGTTTTTTGGTTGTTGCTTAAATATTTATTTATTTTAGCCATTATCATGGATTTGCATGTAAAACATTAGTTATCTTGTGGATTATCTATACCAAATAGTAAATATTGCTGTTTGCTTTCTCTTTCTCTTTTAAATACCTCATGGTCCTGATAGAACTAAAATGCAGTCTAGCAAATTGGGATCTACGTATTTCAGTGATTGTTTCCAAATTCAGCAACTAATTGTTGGATACCCATTTTCTTGAACTCAGGATGGTGATGATGTCTAGAAATTCTGTTCTCTTTTCATTTGGCGATTCATTAATTCCTAGCACCTTCTAACCCTTCTTTTCTAATTTCAATTCGGTACCTACCAATAAAGAGAGTGTTTGATGAAAGTTTAGATTCTCCTTTTCTTACTATGGGGTTTCATCTTATGAAAGCCATTGTAATTTGAAAATATCATAAGTCAAAAATGCATTTAACAAACCTAACCTATTGAGCGTCATAGCTATGCAACAGCACATGGTAGAGTATCGGTTGTCTACCACCCTAGTTGTATGGCTGACTGGGAACTGTGGCTTGCTACCACTGCCCAGCAACAAGAAAGAGTATCAGTAGTTCTACAGATGGCTAGCCTGAGAAAGTACCAAATTCCTAATTTGACATAAGGTTTCTACATAACATTCTTTGTATGATTGTAAAGAGAAAAACAAATCTCAAGTTGTAAATCAGAGTCTAGTACAAGAAAATAGCTGGTCTCTCAACCTGGTTTGGCTCCTTTACATTTGCACCCAGTTACTAGAACAGAAGTAAAATCTCTAGATGTGGCCAATTAATTCTGAAGAAGATATGGAGTCAGTAGCATTGAATATGAAGTTGATGGTGGAAGAATTAATATTAATACCAGTCATTGACCTTTATAAACACGTTATGATTTACAAAATACTCCTCTCAATTCCTACTAATGACCAACACACCTCTCCTGTCCCCTGTTGGGTTGCCTGGGGATTCATCCTAATGCTGTTTCAGAGTGTGAAGACTGCTAGACTGCTGATACAGTCTCACCTGAGCAGGTACTGGGACCTGAGCACATCACTTGTTCATACATTTGAAGATAGGGGTGGAAACCTAAGCATGACATCAGGAGATCTAGAAGGCAATATTTTAGCATCTTCTAGTTCTTCAAATCTGGGTCCTTGTGTGTCAAAGAGAAGAAACTTAAATCTGCATCTGTCACTTACGTGCTTGGAAACATGTCACAGTGAGTGGTGAAACATTATTAATTCTTTGTGCATTTGAAGAATAATTCATGCACTTACAAGTATAATCTGCATCACAATGAAATATTTGGATGTAAGCGTAGGTGTAATTAATGCTGGAAAATCTCTGAAACAAGGAAAGCAAGGAAATTAACATTTAAGTCAGTTTCAGACATAATCAGTGTTCCAAGGAGTATAGGGATATGCTACAACCTTGCGTAGTGGTGGTACTTATGAAGGCCAAGGAAGGGGAGAAAGGCGAGAGCTGCCTGGACGTGAAGGATCTGTCTTCTCCCCTCCATGGGAGAATATCTCTAGCCAGTAAACAACTGGCGGCGGGTTTGAGCGATAGGATCTCATGAAGGAATGGACTACTCCAAGGCAGAACCAACGTCTTGATGCAGTTGATTCTCCTGAGCTCCCTGGGATCAGGCTGCAGCTAGATCTCTGCTTGGCTCCTCCTCCTCTTCTATCCTACTTCTCTCACTCCCTCCTCCATGAGATCTCTCCCTCAGTGAAATCACAGACACCCAAATCCTCATCTAAGATTTTGCCTTTAGAGAGCCAACCTCCGACATGGTGTTCTCAGTTATTGCACTGATTCCTAGGGGCATTGCCTAAGCATATTACATATATTATCTCATTGGATCCTTAAAATTACTGCTTTGCTGTTGGAATTGAGGTTTTGGAGAGGATAAATGCTTAAAGTTGTGCTGCAAGTAGGGCCAGCCCTCTGATCTGTCAGTCTCCGGAGGCCTCTTTCCATCCTGCTGTCATTGCTGATTAAAATGCAACATTGTGCTTGCTCTGCCCATAGGAGGAAATGCAAAACTATTATCAAAAAGATGACAGAAAGGTTATGGGGGTTCAGAGGAAGAGGAGCAGCTTACACCCAGTTGAAAAACATGACTATAGAGATTTTATCATGTGTTCACACAAAGGCCATGCCGGTCTCTGTTTTATTTTATTTATTCCAGATGGACTCACACTAGTGTCTAAAGTGGTATGTTTTATGTTTTGTACTTGTAAAGCATAGAGTAGTCATGTGAATGAGACTGAAGGGTTGTATTGTATGAAGTTCTGTATCCAGTGGTTGTTTATAAAACATCTGTGAACACGGTACAAAAGGAGGCACACAATTTGTTACCTCCCGGCTCTGAAGACAACTGGAACGGGTCTCAAATTCTTTAAAAGTTATAAATGATGAAGTCTTTTCTTTGAAGCTACTGTTCCTGAAATTGGCCACCTGAAAGTCATAAAACAGACCTTCAATGGTTCTAGTCCTACCTTTTGGATCATTACTCAAGAATAGTAATAGCAGAGATGGAGCAAATGATGGAGTTTACAACTGAATTTTGAACTAAAGCTCAGAGATTTTTAAGGACTTGCCTATGGGATTGGATATGACCTGCATTAAATTCCTGCTCTACGCTTAGAAATTAATCATCTTCATTTTATCCACTGGACTTACACAGAACAGAATGCAGAATACATGAATGTGTAATAGCTTTTTTCCACAACTAAGAAGTGAACTGGGTGCAACGTGGCCCCCCCGCTTGGTCCACACACAGCACATCGTTGTGGCTGATCTTCAAACTGAACAGAACTCTTGCTTTGGAAAAGTCGGTATAGAATCAAACTCAGATGTTTCTTCTCCATCTCTGTTGCTTTAATTCCCTTGATATTCAACGGTTTATTTGCTTCTGCTCTCTTTGAAAAAGAAAATACACATAAGTACACACACACACACACACACACACACACATATATATATATATATATATACCTGAATCCCTAGTATCCTTTGAATGGCTTGCATGATTTCTCATAAAATCCATTACATCCAGAACCTAAATGTGGGAAAATAGTACTTATTATCTGTGTGATCTGGTCTTTGTGGGCAATGTACATAATCAAAGTATCTTCACAAAAAGAGTTTGACAATGCTGCTATCGTCTCCATCCCACTGTTCTTTTAAGAAGCAAATAAAATTATGGATTTGAAAGTGCCTGGTAGACTAAATGGCTAATTAAATGTTAAGAAAATTATTTTCTTTTTAATCTTGAAACTCGGTGACTTTTCACTAAGCCAGATCACTGCGAGGTCAATCAGTTTTCTGTTGATCATGTGATATTTCTGCTTTCCCTCATGGTAGGAAAAGATGTCGTTCCCTCTCTGACTTTCTTAAATGCTCCAGGGTTTGCTTCCAGGGTGGAGGACTCCATAGTGCTCACTGTGCCTATGCACACGTCTCCTCGAACTTGGACTGCGGACTGGGGATCAGGAAGTCAAGCACAAACTGATAGAAGCAGAACGACTGCTGATCCCATGGCAGGCATGCTCTGGACAGGGAAGCAGTCTGCTTGTTAAAGATGTTTGTGTTTAGGAAAACAGAGAGAGCTGTTCTCTCTTGTACTTGGGGGTCATCATGGTTTCATTTAAAAAAAAATATAGGAACCTGTATTTGAATCTCCTGTTGGATTTTTTTCTTGTTTATTTTCTACACAACAAAATTAAGTTATAGTTTGCTCAAACTGTTCATGCAGAACGTTACAAGTTTGAGTAGACTATGTAAGGGATTAAACCCTATGTTTTCTAGGGAATTTTTTTTTTAAAGACAGGGACAGTGAGAGAGAGAGAAAGAGAGAATCAATTTTTATTTAGTTTTTCATGTAGATTTTGTTGCTGCAACACTTTGTTGTATACGTGGTGCTGGGGTTCAAAACCATGTCCTTGCACATGCCAGGCCAGCACCTTAACCGCCAAGCCACTATTCCAGACCTTCTAGGGAAATTTTATAAGGAAAAACTAAAAGTGTTGTAATGGGAATTCGCCTCCTGAGAATTTCTTCTTGTCATTTATGTATGCTCAGGGGTAGTATGATTTAGGTCATAGCATGTCAGATCTCAAAGGAACCCCAAGATTCAATACATCCCTTTGTTTACAGCAGGATTGAATGGGAATCAGAACTAGAACATCAGGGCATCTAACTTCCTGACTTCTCTCAGGTGCAGTTCCTACCTCACCCCAGCAAGAGCTTGGAAGGGGGCCTTGTGCCTGTCTCAGCTCAACCTTCTCTTGCTAATGAGAAAACAGACTCATATAAACTCTTGTCTCATGGCTCCCAGCCATGTATCTTCATAAATCACCAAATATATGTAGTTGGGAGATCTCCTTTTGGGAAGCATATATTCAAAAATAAAGCAGAAAGTTTGGGGTTTGGTATAGAGGAATCTTTCTACCATACTCCTAATTGACTTTTGGAAAGTATAGTGGAGTTTATAAGCCCAGTACTTTCTAAAAATAGCTGTAGATGGTAAGGCAGAGTGAAAAACAGGTTTGTTCTCTTTGTGGCCAGTAGAGGGCGAACGAGTTAATGCAATCTTTTTTAGCTGTTTGGCTCTCAATTAACGCGTGAATGTGAATAAATAAAACAAAAAGCCAATTTAACCTAAATGTTTTAAAACAAACCCTTTAATCAACATCCAGCAAATGGGAGAACCACATTTTGCTTTATATACTGTAATCGTTCATGAAGGAGTATTACAGTTAGAGCATATAGCCTGTTAGGAGTTCATTAATTAAGTCCCAGGAATGGAAGCTGCTTATGACTCTGTCAGTGTCAGAGCTCTGGTGCCATCAGGTAGAAGGAAGACATGGGACTTGTCGTGTGTTTTTGGAACAGTTGTGAAGATTTTGTATTAACAATAACAAAAAGCTATACTCTGCCAGAGTGAAAGAATCTCATATCAAATGTGAAGGGGAATAGCTCTTAATTCATTTCTCAGACCTCCCTCTTCTTCCCTATTCAGTTTTCAAGAACTCAGCAATAAACTAATCAGTGGTGGAGGCTTCCACCTCCCTGGCTCACTCCATGGGCAGCATAAATCAGGTCTGCTGTTGATTAGAGTCATGGGTAGCTTTGCAGCGTTTGGAAACTGAATGAATGGCCCCACAGTCAGGGAGGTTTCCACAGTCTTGAGACGTGGGCAAGATCACTGCAGAGAGAGTAAAGGCTGATATAAATTCCCTGGTAATTCATTCACCTGTGCATATGGGAAACATTACATATCAGTCAGTCCACCGTACCAAAAGCTGAGGGAAATAAGAAGGTGTAAGACACCTGGTTTCAATTAAGGAGCCAACTGGACTATATTCATGGTAGAGAAGTATATTAAAAATATTCAAGGATTATCAATCTTTATAAAATTCTATAATATGTGCAGCTCTCATGGCTGACATTTATACAAGTCTCTGCTGAACGCTTCACATGCACCATTTCATTGACTCCTCATGACATCCTTGATGCTGCCTATGATCTGATGCGCAAGGGCCTATTACGTAACTAGAGCAGGATCTTACAACTGGACCCCAGAGACTGTGTCATACGTGTGTTTGTACACACACAATGCTTGCCCACAGGAAGGACTCAATAAATGCTTAATATGCAAATAATGTTAGCTATCACTTAATGAGAATTTCTATACAGCACATATTATGCTAGGTGATTTTGATCGTTTTGAATCCGCACAAACAAATGCTTCTGCTGTAGGTACTGTTCTTATTATCATTTTTTTTCCCCTGAGGAACTGATTAATTACCTTCCTCAAAGCAATATGGTAGTGGTATAGAGCACAGGAGTCAGGTTTTCAACCTGGTTCTGACTCCAGAACTGGAGAACTTAATAGGAAACCAGTGTATTTTTAACCTTTAGTGTGTTTGAGAATCCGCTAGGAACTTGAATCCAGATACTGGGACCCTACTCTAGTGGTGTGATTCTAATCATATGTAAAAGCCACCTGAGAGGCTTGAAAAAATTACCCATTTACCCCACCCAAGTTCAATTCCTAGAAGTGTCTTCACATAAGTCTAATGTGCAGCCAGGGTAGAAAACTACTTTCAAAGGTCTGGGGTGGAGCTCTAGAGCCTATATTTCTTATAAACATCCCAGTGACGAAAGCTGCTTAAAGATCTTGGCTGTTAATTAATGTCCACGCCACCTTAGCTACAGGAAGAAAGGGAATTGTTATCTGAACAGCAAGTGATGAACTGAGGGAATGAAAAATCTAGCAAGGCCAAAGCTAACGCAAGTGCTGGGTGCATAGAGTGAGGAGCCAGAGCTCTCCAGGTGGTGGGGTGAGAGGCCCCCTAATCAGCACTCCAGAGCCTCACTTCGTTTACCTGAGTCCACACAGCTTAGAGACACTCAGAGAAAACATCAGAGAGGAGGAGATTTTTTTAAAGGTGGGATCTAGAGATGAAACAAAGGCTTTTTTTTCTTTCTTTCTTTTTGTTTTTTCTTTTCTCTGTACCATAAGTTGAAGCTAGGAGCATTTTATCACTAAGCTACATCCCCATCTCTTTTAACTTTTCATTTCGAGACAAGGGTCTAAGTTGCGCAGGCTGGCCTTGAACTTGGAATCCTCTTGCCTCAGCATCCTCAGTAGCTGGAATTACAGGTGTGTAATGGATAGTTTGACAAAAGCTTTCTCAGTGATGGTTGTTATCTTTGCCCCCATTTGAGACGGAAATTTTCAAAGACAGGGGATGTAGTATAGACTCTGCCCTCCTTTGTAAGGGAAGCCGCAGGAGGGGGAAGCAGGAACTAAGTGCCTACGGACCCATTGCCATCTTTTGGAATTCCATTGAATTCTTAAGGTAGATATTATTATTTTATTATCACCCCCATTTTATGGATGGAAAAATGGATTCTCAGTCAAATGTAGTCATTGGCACCAGGCCACAGAACTGAAAGTGGCAGAGCAGGAGTTTGAACTCAGATCCATCTGGCCCCAGAGCCTGAGCCACTCATTCATCGGCTGGCTCCCTGCAGGTATCTAAACTTCTGCAGTGTGACAGAGCACCCACACCAGTGGGAAGTCATGTGGTCATACTAACCACCCAAGTGCTGAGCGGACCACCCATGCTGCTGGGAGGGACTTGAGCCATGTGAGACAGCACTGGAGGAAGAATCGCCATCAACTCTACTCTTTTGTGAATGTGACTCTCACCAAGCAGAACTTTCCAGGTCTATGACTGAAGAGAAACACCCAGGCTGAAATTAACACGATCCATGCAGGCAGCACCTGGTGTCCAGACAGTCATGGTGCATGGTCCACTTAACTGTTCAGTGGGGGAAATAGCAAAGGTCGAGTTTCCCTCATTTAAGGGTCAGCAATCTCAGGCACAGACCACTGACTTCCTCTGATTAGGAAATTGTTACCAGCAGCCAAGCCAGGGAACTTGTCTGAGTCCCAGCTGGCTGGATTTGCCCACATAAGAAATAAGCAAATGATATAAAAAGGAAAAATGAATTTGCTTGCACTTTGGACTAAAACTGGGGAGAAGCCGCCAAACTGTCTCCGCCAGTCTTGTAAAAGCAGTAACAATTTATAGAAACAAAAGTCAGGAGATATACATGTGTACATTTAGCAGAGAACACGTTGCAACGCCTGTTCTCCACTTCGGCTGCTGCCACCTGGGCTTTGCAGGAAGTTTCTCAGCTTCCATTTTCAGCAGGAGGAAACTCCCGGATGCAGAAAAGCAGTTATGGGCAGGTTGCTTTCAATCTTAAAAGGGCTCTGTTTCAGAAGGACTTACCCGATCTCATTCTTGAGTGTGACTGACCAGTTCCCTAAGAGGGAACAAAGATGAGAGTAAGGTGACAACCCCATGCTGTGAGAGCTGGATGTGCAGGCACAGACCTGGCTCTCTGGTCTTGGAAGTCACTGTGGGTTGTGCTGTGAAAGTTGGCAGAGTGATTGGCAGGCCATTGATAAGGGAACAAATGCTAGAACGTATGGTCATAAAAAACAAAAACAAAACAAAACAAACAAACAAAAAAAAACTTCAAGCTTCTTCCTGACCGCAGAATGTGGGCTTCTGACACCCAAAGCAAAAAAAATTATAGAGCTGTCCTCTTCTGCTGAGCACCAGAGGTGGGGGGACAGGGGGAAGGGAGTCTTGCTCTGGGTGGGTACAAGAATTACCAGGGAAGATGGTTTTATAAACACAGATTCTTTGTGTCACTCTTCAGATTCTGGTTTTGGTCTGGGGAGGTTCATGGTAGTTTAAAAATCTCTCCAAATTATTCTGATAATCACCTTTGGCTCAACTCTATAAACTTAAAACCTAAAAGCTTGACGTCAAAGACAAAAAGGAAGAAGAAGCCAAAAAAAAAAAAAATAAGTACACATAGACAGGAAAGAACTCTAGTCAGTTCACATCCTGAAGTTCTGTTCATATCAAGGGTGTGAGTGTCAGGGAGGTCAGAGGGTAAATGAGTGTGCACATTGGATGAGGCAGGTTTTGACCTTGTACGAGGTTTAATCATTAAGAATGGCTTCTTGGGCTGGAGCGTTGGCTCAGTGGTTACTGCGCTTGTCTGGCATGCGCGAGGATGCACGTTCAAAGCGCAGCACCATGGACACAGGGATGTAAAAAAAAAAGAGTAACTTCTTATTCATAAGCCTTTAATGAGATGGAGAGCATATTATTTACCAGCATTCTTCTTGAGAATACTGTTAAAAGATAAATTGAGGCATAAAAAGCTTTTTTGAGCAAATGGGGATTCATGAGTCGGGCAGCAATTGAGCCAGCCAAGCCCCCACTGTAGAAGCTTGAAGGCACTGTTTTCCTAGGTTGAATGCAGAAGCAAGCCGGGAAACATACTTGATTGCTTACAGCTATGGAGTTGCCTCATACAATCTATTCCCACTAAAAAGTTACCAGTGATATAATTCAGTTAGATCAGGTGCAGTTTTGCTTATGTTTGCAAATCAAGCAAGGTGAAGGTCACTTTCAAGGTCTAGCCAACTTCGTCTGCTCAGGAATTTTTCATGCCTTGTCTCTATTTTATTTCCCTTTAGCAATGTAGTATTGTTGGGAAAAAACAGTCAGCAAAGTTGCTTGATAAGGAAGGGTGGGTGGAGGGAGAAAGGTAGAGACCTCAAGGGCATGTTTAAATCACCAAAGCTCCTCCTGGAGCAAACTCCTAAGATGCAGGTTCCCTGGAAGAGCCTCTGTTTTCCTGAGAATCTTTGTGTTTGGGTTTGCAAGTGAAGCAAGAGAGAGTGCTATATTGGGAGGCAGCATACATAAGCAAGTCATTTGAAATTCCACCAGGGAGGGAACCGCATCCAGAAAAAGTGGCAGGTGGCAGTGTGACTAAGAGGGATTTTGGAGAACAGAATTATCTGTGGATTTTAAGTTTTAGTGGAAACACCATGCACTAAATATAGAGTTGTTTCCTCTGAATCAAGTCCTTTTCAGTACAGACCACATAGGGAGGAAAGAGAAGGGGAGGGAAGAGAGGAGAGGACAGAGGAGCGAAATGGAGAGAAGGAAGGAGGGAGGGGGAGAAAAAGAGAGAAGACAGGAAGGAAGATAGGAGAATTGGAGGAAAGAATTCATTAAATTGTAGGTCACTAATTTACTTTTGAATATTCCCATTACACTCCATGCTATATATGTTTAAGTTCATTTTATTGATATGGTGGGGCTAGCGAACGTTTGAAGTACCCTGGAAAAGTATGCACACACTCATGTGAGAGACACTAATTAGGTTAACAGTTCAATCTAAGCGTTTATATCGCTTGTAGAGGCGAAATATAGAAGAATCAAGAGACCGGCAGGGAGACCTTAAAATGTTAAGTGCCAGGAATGGTAGTGGAGAATGGGATTGGATGGGACATACTACAAAAATTGTAAAAGGGCTTATATGCTTCAGGATAGCATGTGTCCTCCCCCAATATCTCTGGTGAGAAATTGCTGAGCTGTTTTGCCCCCAATTTCATGTAGAGTATTGGGGGTTTTGGTGTTTTGTTTTCTCTTTTGTGATTCTGATGGGTCCCACTGAGTGCCAGCCTGTCTTTTTCTGGAGCGTGCTATTGTGTGTGAGACATGGGTATGCCTTCTTAGTGACCAGCACAGATAAAATGGAGGCGGACAGGAACCCCTACATCCTTTGCCTGCTGGGGAACAACCAGTGATTGGTATCTGTTCCCTGTCTCTTTCCTTCACTGCTGTTTCTGTGGAGATGGTGTCCCTATGCCTGTCAAAACCACAACTTAATGGTTTTGGTGTGGATCCCAGTCTCTTTCACCTTCTCAAAGTCTTTGGTTTTGCAATTATAGCTTCTTTTATTCCTGAATCATCATGTTGTCCCTCTCTACTAGTTCCTCCCCATTATCATGCAAACGTGCTCTTGAATTTACTATAAAAACTGACCTCCTGTTTCCCTCCAGCTACCAGCTCTTCACCCTCTTCACAAGAATCTGGAGCTTGGTGTCTTCATCTCCAATCCCAGGTCCTCAATGGCATTTCCCTTGCAGCTTAGGTGGGTGGGTTTTCTTCCCCACCCCTCCAGGGCCACTGTTATCTACCATGACCTTAGGGTAGCATCAGATGTAGTCAACTGCCATCTCCTTAAAGCACTTCTCGGATCCCAGAGTCCTTGTCTTTTTTTTTTTTCCCTTTCTTTAACTACTTCCTTCTCTGCTCAGTCTGAGAGTGAGGCAACCTCATGGATATGCTCTAGGGACCATTTGCTCCAAACACAGGTGTGTCACCATAGCACTGACAGTTCTCCCGGGCTCTGATGACCAACAGTTAATTTGACATGACACGAGGATGTCTAACAGCCATTTCACACTTACTCTGATGAAAGTCCCATGTTCTGCTCTCAAATCCCATCCACACTGTAATATTCCCCAACCCAGTCAACAGCTCCAACACCTAAATGTTTACTGAATCCAAAAAAGGGAAAAAAAATAGACCTAGTAATTCTCCCTGAAGCCTTATGAATTCTACCTCTAGAATAAATGCACGAACCTCAAAGATCTCTAACATCACATTGGGAATAAAACCCAGGTCCTGACCCTGCCTATGTGATTTTGCAGATCCTACTCGCTCCTGTCTCCCCAATGTCAATGTGATATCACCCCACACTCATTTTGCTCTTCTTATGATCAATACCTGGTATATTCCTTCTAGTTGTTCAGCCCTCAGCCTAAATGACATACTCTGAAAGAGGCTTCCCAAATCAGGAACCCTGCAAACCACTCAGCTACTCTCGTACTTCTTGCTGTTCTTCTCAGCAAATGCTACCATGTGAAATTCTCCTTGCTTATTTATTAATGTGTTTTTGGAGTATATCTGACTGCAGCAGAACGTAAGTTCCTTTGGAGGAGGACTTTGTCTCAATACCTTAAGCATGACTTCCAGGTCCAAGTGTCAGAGCACTCCTTAGTGCAAGAATGAGCGACACACTGTAAGTTTTTCTTGGAGCCCTGGCTCCCTGGGCAGTTGCCTTAACTTAGCACTGGGCCTTTAGATAGGCTACCAGAAGCTCGGGTGATCTGTTGGAGGACACTAGTTATCCCTTCTCTGTGAGTTGATCCGCTGAAGACAGACTGTAGGTATGTATTGTAAGCCCCTTCTAACATCTCTGGTCTCCAAATTAGTGTGGCTTGCAAAAGGTTGGCCAACAGTATATCAGAATTGGGGAGATGTTAGTCCAACCCATATTCCAAGTTGCTGAGACCCTTGTTATTCAAAATATGGCCCTAGGACCCACAGCATTGGTATCCCCTAACAAATGGTCAGAAATAGAGGATCAGAACCCAGCCTTGACCTTTTGAATCACAATCTGCATCTTAACAAGATCTTGACATGTTTCATAGGTGGATTAAAATTTAATAAGCACTGTGCTTAGACTGTGTTTTCATAGGCCTCAAATACAATTTGGGGCACTGTCATCTAAAAGGGACAAAGACAGATCTGAAAGAGTAATTAGGATAATGTGGATGCCTGAATCCAGGTCACAGTGAAGACAGACCCTCCCAGTCAAACTACATAACAACCCTGGGCACCAACCAGTCAGAACAGAGGCCAGGTGCAGCATCAGGACCTGGTCTGAAAATAGCCCACACAGGGCCACCCTTTCATTAATACACAGATGGTAAGGGGCTTCCCTTGGAAGAGGGGCTAGGGGATGGAGGGGAGCTGTTTCAGGAGCTTTTGACAGTGGCTATTTGTCACAGATAAATCTTCTAGAACAATCTCAATATTTTAATAAGTGGTGTGGGAGATGGAAAATATCTGTTGAAAACCATTCTCATTTTGGTCTACCTTTATTTCTTGTGTATACTGCTATTATTGGGCTTATTATGTTACTGTGTTATTAACAAATTCACTAAACCATATCTCCTTGATGGCATGACCATGTCTTGTTCCTGACTTTTAAGTGCTTTTAAGTCTGGTAAACTGAGTGAATGAGTGAATGAACACATAGACGTGTAAAGTATTTATATGACAGATAGGTCAGACTTCTGTGTAACCACAGAATGCAAAACCAGTGGACTGGATAGAAATATAAGCAATGCATATTTCGTTTCAGCCTTTAAGAGGAAACTTCAGGTAATTAAAGATAGGCTAAATGGATTGAGTTTTTCTAGGAAGAGTCAAATTTTCTGAAATCAGAATTACTCAAAAAATCTAATAAACCACCAACCATATAAACAGGACTGTGTTTAGAATTAGAAGCTTCAACCACCATTAATATATTTTTTTTAATTGCTCAATCTCACCGGGATTCAGCGGAAATTAAAATTTGAAGTTGAATACCATTTCAAACCTATCATATCAGCACATGTTTTAAAATAGACTGCACCAACCATAGGCCAAGAGTGTGGTAGTTTAGATTGTTATAACCACTTTATAAATATCTAATTTATTCCAAGATAGACACACTGTACAATTCAGCAATTCTACCTCTCAGAATCTATTCTAGACTTTTTTTTTTTAATGGAATACCCTTATGCATAAACAGTGAGATCTACACAAGGATATCCATTGCAGCATAATTTAAATTGTCTACGAACAGAAGGGATCCAACTATTTATTATTAGGGGAATGAACAAATCAATGGTCATTCATACAGTGGTAAACTATACAGCAGTTTAAATGCATAAATTGAATCTGAATGAATTGAATCTGCAGTATGGTAAGTGATAAGAGAGAGTTACAGAGGATAGATGGGGATAGATGCATTTTATATAACTTTAACAACACTCAAATAATGGTATATGTGGATTGTGGATGGAAACCAAAAATGTTCATATAAATGTTTGCACTAACTTTAGAAATGAGGTACATTAAAGGAGGGGAGACAAAGAGAAAGGATGGAGAGAGCTTCAGCCCTGCCTCAAATATATTTTTTAAAGAAAAAGACCCAAGCACATTTAGCATGTTAACTGCTTTCCAAATATGTGGTGGTAACATTAGTATCTACTATATCATTGCCTGAGTGTTTAGTTATGTGACAATATGCAACACTGTTTTTATAAATGGGGGGCTGGGGATGTAGCTCAGTGGTAGAGCTCTTCCTAGGATGTGTGAGTTCCATTATAAGAACCACAAAAAATAAAAATAAAAATAAATAAAAGGGACCGGTGTCCACAGAAGTCAGTGGGGTGGGGGATAGAAGATTGATGTGGGATAGAAGTTGGTTGGTGGCATGCAGAGAACATTGCTCTCTCTGCCCTGTGCACCATTCCCTTCTCTTTTTGCTATGATCACACATGCCAGGGTGGCCTGCAGTTTTTCTCTAAGGATGCAGACGAGAAGGTAGACTTGAGGGTCTGAGTTTCCTGGTCATTACCTGGCAAAGGCTTTTAAGACACATTTATAGGCTTCTTTTTCAGTCCTCCTTCCTGACAGCAGAAGGTTTGTGCTCATTAGTGGGAACACCCACCAAGCTCTAGAAGAAAAAGTAGGTCAGTCAGAGAAAAAGTGACAGATGGGGAACAGTGAGATTCTGAAGCGGTGGTGGGGACACTGAGATTGCTTCTTCCCTGACCTCAGCCCATGCACCCCCATGTGTGCAGCCAGGTGAACCTGAGCACCGTGCTTTGTGCTCACAGCATAGTCTTCCGCATGCATCCTCCCCTGACGTATTCAACACCTGTGACATGAGCAAGGGTGTCCTGGACTTCAGAGATGAGAGAGCAAAGGTCCAACACTTTTTCTTTGCCCAAGATCGTGTAGATGTTATAAGGGACATCTATCTAGACTTGAAACCAAGTTCCTTTTTTAAAAAATGTTTTTATTTGTGCATTATAGTTTTCTATAATAGTGGGATTCATTTTAGCATTTTCATAAATGCATATAACATAGTTCACTCCATTTCAAGATTTCTGGAGCTGAATATTATCCTCTTTACACCACCTGTCAACTTCTGTCCCTAGCACCTTATTCATTCAGTACACTGTGTTTATACCCTTACCTATGTCCAACATGGTTTTGAGGTGGTGAAAGCATACATAAGAGATTTATCAGAATGGAAATCGGGTTGGAGCTTGGGGCATGGAGAACAGAAAGATGGAACAGAAGTGTGTATACAAAAGTGTGGTCAGGAAAGTGAGTAGTGTTGAATCAGTGTGCACTTCCTACCATAGACGCCCACAGCAGGAGAAATGGTTTTATTATCTGATAAAGGGAAACTTGTCAGGAGAGATGAATGCTTCCTTGGACCTTAATTATAAAAGGGAAGATCACATAAATTCTTATGCTGGAAATGGGTGTAGTTACAATTATGTTTCCACTTGCCATGCTGTCCTCATTGGAAGACAGTGCTGATTGATTGATTAACTGCTTTTCATTGAAATTAACATTTGAAATGCACATATCTTAATTGTAGACTGACTAATCTTTACACATGTGTACACCCACGTAACCACCAACCAGATAAAAGTGCAGAACATTCTCAGCATCTCATCGATTTTCCCCCTGCCCCTTCTGGGCCGATTACCTACCCACCACTCCCACTAACAGAGTGTTTTCATCGACTCCGGGTTACTGTGGCCAAAAGATCTGACAAGAACAATGTAGAGGGGAAATTTGGTTGGCCAACTCTGTAGCTCCAAGCTCAAGTTGAGGCAGCACATCGCCGTGGAAGGGCTTGGCAGAGGAAAGCAGTTCAAGATAGGAAGCAGAGAACAAAACATAAACCCCAAAAGCACAGGCCCAGGGACCTGCTCCCTCCAGCCACACCTTACCTGCCTACAGTCATGCCCAGCTAATCCACATCAATGGATTGATCCACTGTTGTGTCACACCTCTCATAGTTGAATCATCTCACCTCTGAGAATCTTTCAAAGAGAGAGAGGGGGCATGTGCTAATTTTCATTTGTATCCGATTTTTGTTTTTCCTTTATTTGTTTGTGTGTGTGTATGTTGTGTTGGGGATTGAACTCAGGTCTTCACACATGCCAAGCAAGCACTCTGCTACAGACACACTTCTGGAAATTCCTGCATTGGCTCACATATGAGCTTTTGGGGGATCCTTTATGAAGTATCTAAGCCATAATACAGAGGGAGGAATAATTGTGGCTTTTTGTAAACGTTGCCTATTCTTTAGTAAAGATAGGAAGGTAGAGATATAGACAGAACATTGTAGAGAGTGTGCACTTGGTGCCTTTGTGTCTCTTTGTGTCTGGTTTTATTCACTGAACAATTAGTCTGTGAGGTTTACCTATGTTGTTTCAGGGAGCAGTTGTTCAGTTTTTTAAATTGATGTGTAGCATAGATGTTCATACGTTATAAATACACCAACAAAGAGCTGAATCTTGGCTTCGGGTCCCAGCTTCCCTACTTACCAGACAAATACTCCTGATCAAGTAATTTTGAATTAAGTCTATTCTCACAATAGATTTATTAAGTAGGTCTTAATTATGAGAATTAGATGACATGTGCATTAAAGCATTGGGTACACAGGAAATGCTCAGAAAAATTTAGTTATTTCCCTTTTCGCCCATTCAGCCACATAAAAAGTAGCACTATTTCAGAGGATTTGTCTTATATGCTCAAAATATTAATAGTTTAAGTACTTAACATCTACTGGAAGAGGACACAGTAAAAACACAAAGTGTCACTTGGTTGAAGAGACAAGTGATAAGGGAAGAGAGAAAAAGCAATGGGAAAGTTAAGCAGTAATTGAAAGCACCAACTAGAAAGTATTCACTGGTAAGTACAGGATAACTGACAGGTGGAGCAAAGTTGTCAGAAACATGCAGAGAGGAGCAGTTGCTTCTGCACACCTCAGCAAAGAGCGCTTTCCCTGGGGTGTTGGTGGTTTCAACAAGGATGTGAGATCATTTGTGAAGAAGGAAGGGAATCTCAGTGCCCTCTGATGTGAACAGGGAAACCAATGACCTGTGTAGGAGGCACTTTTCTGATTGGCTGGGGTGAAAGATTGGTTAAGGTAAGGACTGGGAGATAATAGTGGGGCTAGGTTAATTCAAAACGTATATATTGAGAAGATACCATGTGCCCAACTCTGTGAAGCTTGCTTTTCTCAACTATGGGCTCTTATTCGATTTCCTGCTCTATGTATGTATATGAATAAAGATATGCACATGCATTTTTACATTATTATTAATTATTATTATTATTATTATTATTATATTAAGGATTAAACCCAGGGGTACTTAACCACTGAGCCACATCTCCAGTGTTTTTTATTTTTTATTTTGAGACAGGGTCTCGCTAAGTTTCTCAGGGGCTCACTGAATTGCTGAGCTGACTTTGAACTCCTGATCCTCCTGCCTCAGTCTCCCAAGCCACTGGAATTAACAGGCATGTGCCACCACTCATAACCCATTAGTGTTACTTTTACCTTTAATGTTAGTTTTAATACTGCCTTAATTTACCTTTACTTTTTAAAAGCAAATAATAAGTAGAAAGAATTTTAATGCAATATCATATTTCAGAAGCTAAGAAAAAAGCAAATTAAGTCCCAGGGTGCTCAATCCTCAGAGAGGACAAGCCCAGCAAAGACTGGTTGATGGACATTGGGTCCTGAACATTAGAAGACCCCTGAAAGGATAAGTTCATGTTATTTCAGGAATGAAAGTCAGTTTAAAGGAGGTTAAAATGAGAGCCATGGGAGGGATTGGAGTGGGAAGGCACTGAGCTGGTTCCCCCGCTGTCTTTACACCTGTGGGTTACGTGGGCTCACATCTTAGGGCATGGCTTGGCCAGCCTGTAGATTAGGAAGAATAGCCCTTGTATAACACAGAAAGTGCCCTCTGCAACTGTGACCAGGTTCCAAGACAGGTGTTAGTGCATATGACTACAGGACTCTGCAAAGCAGCCATCTCCCATGGCCTGTGAGTAGGCCACTTTGGATAAAAGCCATCAATGAATCCCAGTTTCTTCCTCTTAGGATCACTGAGTGTCTTGAATCAAATAAAGCAAATAAAGTAACACATATACTGCAATGAAAAATAGGCGTTGTATTAGTTCCTCCAGTGCCTTTTTTAATACTGTGTACAAAAGAAAGAAATGCTGTACAGAGAGACAGAAACAGACAGCAAAACACCGCAGGACAGTCATTATAGAGAAAAAGTAACAAAGACGGACAGACAGAGGGGAGTTAGGAGGAGACAGAGGCAGAGACAGAAGGAGGGAAGGAGAAAGACAGAGGTGGTTTGAATTCATTCCTACCATAGAGAGCGGTTTGCACAATCAGCGTGTAGAACTGTGTTCTGTCTTTCAGAAGCAGGAGAGTGTGCAAAGGGCCTGGGCAGCATTCACCTTCGCAGGTACCCTCTGTCTCATTCCCCACCCGGCCCAGGAGAGCTCATGAGAGTGTGGAGACCTGGTGGTTCCAGCCCTGGCTTACTGTGCCACTGAGGTCCTGTTAGGAAGACCCTGCTTCATGGACTCCATCTGTGGTTCCCTGACAGTGTTTGAGATTTCCCAGTAAATTGAATGCTGGAGGGTACGATGAGGGTCTCATGTCATCTACAGCAGCAAAGTGAAATTGAGTCCAAATTGCTAGCGAGTTTCCAGGCTTAGGGCTGAACATAGCGCTCCGGGTTCCCCTCATTCCGAATCACCCTGAGGAGGTTGCTCTGATATGACGTGTGTCTTTCATGCCTGAATCAAAATGAGTAACTAAGAAGCCGGGGAGGGCTGTTTAGCCAGCAGCAAAGTAGCCACAGTGCAGAAGCTGGAGAGTTATACTCAGGAAACACAAGTGTCCTGTGGGCTTCCTTGCTCCCATTTATAATAATATTCATATTAGATACTACCGTTGGGGACACTCATTATTTTATCACAAAGAAGAAACATTATTAGGGTTTTCACTGAGATCTGGCTCCCTGGTTCAGCATGCAGTGGGAAGTTTTGCCTTTTAAAAACTTGGATAAAATTTTATCCTAACGATACAAATATATATATATATATATATATATATATATATATATATATATATATATATATGTTAAAAAAACATTTTGGACAGCACAGAAAAATAGAGGTTGGAAAATTAACTTCATTTCATCATCTCACCACCTGGAAATGACCCCTCTTAACAGTTGGTTCTACTTCTGTTCATATTTCTTTGTTACTGCTCAAAATTAGGACTATATATCTTTTCATCCTTTTTGTTTTAAGACGAGTAACCCATTAGTTTTTGTTTAAAAACTTGGATAAAATTTTATCCTCATCATAAAAAAGAGAGAATAAATTTTATTTTTTTCATCTGGTTTTAGTTTTTCTGACAGTTGTATGTGGTGCTGGGGTTCAATTTTTTTTTTTTTTTTTTTTGCTTAAGAGAATACGCTTTCTTTCATTTGGGATTTGTTGTTGTTGTTGTTGTTGTTGTTGCTTTGTTTGTCCTTTATTTGTGTATGGGGTGCTGGAGATCAAACCTGAGACCATGTGCATGCCAAGCAAGTGCTTCACCACTGAACCACATCTCTAGCCCTTTTATTATTATTTTTAACTCACACATAATAATTGTACATGTTTTGGGGATACAGTGTAATAATGTTCAATGGTTGCATTGTGTCAATATTTTTTAATGTTTTATTTGGGGTTTTTTGCATATGAAATTTGTAAACAATTTCAGTTACTAAAGAATCTCCTGAACATAATGCATTGGAACTTCATTGAAACTACATTCATCTAAGAATTGATGATCGACGTCTGTTTAGCGTACCACTCCTGAAACAGGAAGCCTTTTCTGATCTCTGGCTCATCTTTCTTATCTGTCTTTCTTTTTTCTTTTTCTCTTTCTTTTCTTTTTGCTTTTTTTTTTAACCAGATATTGAATCCGGTGGCACTTAACCGCTGAGTCACATCTTCATCCCCCATCCTTTTTATTTTTTATTTTGTTTTGAGACGGGGCCTCGCCAAATTGCCGAGACTGGCTTTGAACTTGCAGTCCTTTTGCCTCAACCTCCTGAGCCATTGGTATTACAGGTGTGTACCTTGGCACCCAGCTCTATGCCTTTCAAAGTTGCCTCCTCCCACTTGATCTTCTACAGCAGATATTCAAGGTTACCTGCTAGCATGTTTATTTAAAGCCATGTCACACAATTCATATTGTTAGTGTTACTTTACAATTTATTTTTCACTTAACTTAATATTGAGAGTATTTGGAAACTTCATTTGCGTTTTCTTGCTCCCATCTACACGACTGAGAACTAAATTTTACCTTTGGGGAAACTCATTATTTTCTCACAGAGAAGAAAACTTGTTTGCATTTTCACTGAGATCTGGCTGCCTGATTCAGCATACAGTGGGAGGTTTTGTCTTTTAAAAACTTGGATAAAATTTTATCCTCATCATAAAAAGTAAATACATGTTGCATAAAACAGGTTGAAAAACAGAAAAATAAAGGTTAGAAAATTAACTTTATCATCTTACACCCGGAAATAACCCCACTCAACTAACTCATTTGTTTTGACTATCGGATATCTGTATATGAATGTGACAATTAATTCTCCTACGTCAATACTGATGAATATTTAGTTGTTCCCAACATTGACTTTCAAATTTTTTGTGTTATTTTTTGTGAGGCATAGCTTATAGAGTTTCTCATTTTTAAGAAACCCCATGTGCAAGTCTGTATACTACAAAGTTGAATTTAATCTGTTTACATTTATACTGATGACCCATACATATATTTGGATTTATTTTCCCATCTTATCTTATTTTCTATCTATATTTTTTCCTTGTGCCTCATCATCACTCCATATCTCTCTCTTTCTTGTACTTTCTCCAGTCTAGTGTTGTTTTGTTTTGTTTAATCCAGGGATTGAACCCAGGGGCACTTAACCACTGAGCCACATCCCCAGCCCTTTTTTATCTTTTATTTTGAGACAGAGCCTTGCTAAGTTGATGAGACTGACTGAACTTGTGATCCTCCTGCCTCAGCCTCCCGAGCTGCTGGGATTGCAGACATACACCACTGCTCCTGACCCACCCTTTCTCCATTCTTAACTACTGATTAAGTTTTTCATTTATTTTTCTTGTTTTTTTCTTAGTTGATTTGAAAGTTATAGATTCCTTTTGACAATAATGTGTTTATCCACTTCTTTTGAAGACTTCTGATTAGTTTTCCCAACCCTCCATCACATTGTTCAGAGCTGCCAAGCAGTATAGATAGAATAGCCCATGAACTTTAAAATTAAACTTCATTGAAGTCCTGCTTCTGCCAAATAATATTTTAAGACTTTAGACAAGATAAATAAAGTTTCTGCATTTTATTTTTAAGAGAGAGAGTTAATTTCTTTCATCTGATTTTTGTGTTTCCTTTCCTTAAGTATGCAGTGCTAGGGATGGAACTGGATCCTTGTACCTGCCAGGCAAGTTCTCTACCACTTAGCCCCCTCTGCAGCCCAAAGTTTTTGAATCTTAATCTCCACCACACTTTTTCCTTGGGATTATTTTCCAGATTAGTTTTGGTTGGGAGAAATCATATATTTGAAGTGTCCGTCATTTAAAAGACGTGAAGAGTGGGGCTGGAGCAGTGGCTCAGCAGTTACAGCGCTTGCCTCGCACGCACAAGGACGTGGGTGCAAACCCCAGCACCACGTACACAAGTGTCAGAGAAAGAAAAGACAAATGAAAAATTAACTAAAATCTCTCTCTCCTCTCTCTCTCTCTCTCTCTCACTGTCTTTCTCTCTCTGGGAAAAAACAAAAGGCTGAAGACCTGGTAGCTTTTCCTTTTGTTGTTTTCATTTTTTCTTATTTCTGATTAGAATGGGAATTTCCACTGTGTTAAGTTACTTTCCACCTCTAACCAAATAATTCCACTTCTAAAATGTTATCCTGAGGAACCAGCCACAGATACTGTAAAGCTCGATTCATGTCCCTGAGGTATTCTAAAGAATGACCCAGCAGGAACAAGACCTTGTCCGTAGAAGGGGGACCAAGTCTCTTCTCTGAGTGTGCATCTGCACCTCCTACCTTCACACTAGAAATATTCACATATGTTCCAGTCGATTGCTAGGGCCTCCTTCTTTTTTAAACTCCATTTCTCTTGTCTTGGTGACTTCTTAGCAGCTTCTTTGAATCTTGTTTTATTCCCTGGGATTGGATGGCTGATCCCCCACACCCACCCCTTTCACAAGTCCCTATAGAAAACCTTGTATATATGTCCTCTGAATCTTGAGAGGAAATCAGCATAGGGGTCAGGCCTGGCATCCAGGCTGTCTGATCACAAGTCTCAACTCTGCCAATTTGCTATGAGCAAGACCTCGACCAAATTATTTGACATCTTGACCATCTTAGGTTGCCTTGCCTGTCAGGTAGGTGATGTGAGCTTATTGAGTAAATATACATAAAGTGCTTGGAAGGGTGCCGACCTATAAAATTATTTATTTGTTATTTGTTATTTGTTTTTATTTCGGAGACAGGCTCTCGCCATGTTGCTGAGGCTGACCTAGAACTTGCGATATCTTGCCTCAGCTTCCTGAGTCACTGGAATTCAAGGTGTGCACCACCACGCCTAACTGTAGAAGCCGTTTAAATGTCAGCTATTATTATTTCTTCTCTTGGCTGCTAAGACCATATTCAAATCCAACACAATCCCAGAACCTCATGCCCACTCACTCTGGCCCCAGAGGTGGCACTAGGTGACTAGGTCAATGCAACTCTACTTGGCACCACAGAACTCTAGTGACATAAACATCCAGGTGAGGTCAGTATTCATACACCTCTCACCAACCTCCTCAGTCTGCCAATCCTGTCACTTTGACCTTGAAACTCGAAGTACAGAATTTGCATCAGCAGGATGCAGAACTTTCTCTGGGGCTGGTTTTGCCTACCTTTTGAATCCATGATTACTTAGTCCTGGATGTTCCAGAGGAAGCAGATTTGTGGAATCGCCAAGCATTAACCGAGCGATGAAAGAGCATTTGCTTACTGTTTAAACAAAATACGGTCCCGAGAAATCCAGGCAGGATGACGAAAGCATTTTATTGACTGAGCTCTGCATAATCCTTCATGTATTTTTCCACTTCTCTGCTTGGTGATTTTTTTTCTGAAAGTCGGGAGTGCTGTCAGGAATGGCATCTGCCTCACTCACATGATAAAATTACATTTGTGTGTAAGGGCTCTTTCCTTCTTTTCATTTCTAGGTTTTATAATGTTGCCTATGTGCAACATTTATGACAGAAATAGGATGCTCTTGGCATTCCCAGAAATTTGAGAACACCTCTGCTTAAGAAAAAAGATGGTCATCTTGAAGTACATTTGCCTTTGTTCCTTTAGAGATTAACTTTCAGATGGTCTTAAAGAAAACAGGCTCCCATCGATTCCATCCTTGCACTCGTAACTATCTGTCTGATTTACAAGAGCTAGACTCTGAAGGCACATCACAGAGTATTGGGGTAGATGGTGGAAGGACCAAAGTTGTTTTCCATAACTTGCCAAACCCTTTTCTTCCACCCTGTTTCCCCAGGCAGAGAGCACATCCTGTTCCAGGATTCCTCCTCCACAAGGCAGTTAGAGAAAGTCTAGTCGTTTCCTGGGTGGAATTAGCACATGTGCTATTAGAAAATGCTGGACTTGGCTAGTGAGCTGATGTCCGGAGTAAGAGAAGTTCAGTGTTCTATTTAACTTTCCTTCTGTAACTTTAATTTTTTAATTTTCAAATTTTTGAATTTTTCATTTTTGTAGTTTCCAATGACAGAACAATCATTTGTCTCCAGAAGCCCCGAGTCACAGTCTCAGCTCCTACTCTTAGCTCTTCAGAAGGTTTTCATTCCTCGATGCCTCAGTTTCTCCATCTGATAGACGTGGGGGCCGAAAGCAGGACTTGAAAGTTTCCTCCACATTGATGATTCTATGTCTTATTTTCATTTTCCTGAACATACTGGCCTGTAGTGAGAAGAAAATTTAAAAGAATTCTATATGTTTTATGATCACTGTAGTTCATTTTACTCAGCATCCTATAATACAACACATTCTCACTGTGTGGAACAGGAGCTGAAGAATGCATGGGAGCTCATGTCAAATATTTACTACTGCAGGAACGTTGCTCAGAGATGGGAGAACCCCAGATATCCTCATCCCCCTGCCTTTAATGCCTCCAGGAAGCTTATTCTTGACATTTGCCTCTTTTCATCTAACATTTAAATACAAGGAAAAGTATCTGAGCCATCAGGTTTCTAGTAATTGTCTTTTCTGTAGGTAATTAGGTTGGTTTTATTGATTTATTGGCTGACAAGCAATGATACAGCAGGAGTGGGGAGAAGGTGCACGTTCTTAGGGCAGTCTCAACAATGCGCACACAGTGCAAAATGCGGGTCAATATGTGGGCGATCTGATATGAATCTAATTGCCCTGGAGACAGACTCTTTGAAATGGCTAAAGCTACAAAAAGCAGCTTGCTATTTGTAGGGATGTTCATGTAATTTATCATCTTAACTGGGATCTTTGAGAGCAAAAGTGGACCCTATTTATAATTGCATTGTTCAAGAAATGTAAACAGGGGTGGGCATGATAGTATGTGCCTATAATCCCCCGTGGCTCAGGAGGCTGAGGCTGGAGGATCACAAGTTCGAGGCCCACTTCAGCAATTTAGTGAGACCCTCTTTCAAAATAAAGAAATAAAAAGTGTCAGAGATATGACTCAGTGGTTAAGCACTCCTGGGTTCAATCCCTGGTACCAAAAAGAAATACATAAAGAGGGTAAATGGAGAATATCTTAGGCATATTAGAAGGTATAGTAGTCACTTTGGCTATGTTATCCAAGACAGACTTCCTCTTCTCTTCTTCTTGGTTCATCTCAAAGGATTGGAAAGCTTTCGGATCCTTTCAGGTGTCACTGTGGGAAGGGGGATTCTACAGGTGTCCTGCCAGTTCTGCCCAGGCGAACTTCCTTGCATTGTCTGCTGCTGGACCCCATTTCCCTGGCCTCCCCACATTGAGCCTCCTTTGTGAGAAAAAGTTCTAACCAGTAAGGTGAGGAGAAGGAAGGAGTGGTGTTTCCAGGCCGATAACATGAAAATAGTTTATGAGAGAGAAGTCCTTCACCCTCTTTTCTCTTCTGACTCGCAGTACACAGCTTTGTGGTCATGTGTGACTGGTAGCACAGTCTCCAGGTGGAAAGAGCCAGGGGATTTGACATCTGTACACCAATGCAGAAAAACATCTGGGGACTTCACCTGTGTGAAAAACCAACTTACACCATTGAGATCTAGCTGACCTGATGTGAGCACCCACATCATCCTAATCTACATATGTATCAATACTCTTTTCTCATTGAACTGTGAACCTCTTCATAACAGAAACCCAGAATAGGTCTACAAATAGAATGAGGCTGTTCTCAATATTTTCTTGATTCAATCGAAACATTTCGAATGGGATTGAAATGGGAAAAAATAAATATCCAAAATGGAAAAAGACTTCAAAGATGATGAAGATTTTTTCCCGGTGGAGGGTTCAAGGAGTTTTTGAGTCCACACCTGAAGAACTTGCTTGGCTTTCTATATGTGACGAGTCAGATGATGTTCTAGGAAATATAAACAGCATGAGTACGTGGCTCATGTGAACAAGAGCAGGTCGCTGTGTGTGAGTCAGACACAAGATCGGTCAGGAAGAAGCAAGTCTCAATTGACTTTAACTCAGACATTTACTGGACACCTTTTGTGGCAGAAAGACAAACCCAAGAAGAGATAATTTAAGAAAGTAATATACAGTAAGGTGAAATATGTAAGCATTATGAAAGCAAGGAAAAAAAGATGCCCAATCAAGGAAATGCTGGGCCCATTAAAAGTAAATAAGTAGGGGCTGGAGCGGTGGCTCGGTGGTTATGGTGCATGCACAAGTACGCGGGTTCAAACCCCAGCACCCACGTACACAACTAAGTGTCAGAGCAAAGAAGGCCATGAGAAAAACTCAAATCAAAATTGGTTCTCTCTGTCTCTCTCTCACTGTCCTTCTCTCTTTAAAAAACAAAAGTAAATAAGGAAGTAAATAAATAGAAAACTACTAGATTTGAGGAAGTGGGGGGTGGGGAGAGGAAGCACCAGGGACTGAAATGGAGCAGTTTAAATTCCATGTGTATACGATTCTGCCAAAATGAACTCAACTCTTATATAACTATAATGCACTAATAAAAGCATTAAAAACTCAAGAATTGGGTGCAAGGATCCAACCTAGCCTTGCACATGAAGCGCTGCACCGTGGAGCTACATCCCCAGGCCCTAGAGGTTGTTCACAAACATGGCCAAGCTAAGTACACCATCCAGGTGACGCAGGGTCTTGCCAGGGAACTCAGGCGCCACCGTGTAACCAATAGGAAGCCACTGAAGGGTTCCAGTGAACAGCCTGGAAAGATGGTCTGTAAGCATGGACATGGCTTTGGGCATCACTGGGTCAGTGAGGAAGTTTGAAGAGACAAGGGAAGCCAGGAGTAGAAAGCTGCGTTAGCACAGGACTCTTCAGAAGTGGGGCAGCGTTGGGCTGGAGCGGTGACTTGGCGGTTGTGACGCTTGCCCAGCATGCGCGAGTACTCGAGTTCAAGCCCCAGCACCATGTGCATGGCAATGTCTTGGAGCAATGAAAGTCAAGTGGGGAAATAAATGAAAGTTGATTCTCTCTTTCTCTCTCTCTCACCATCCCTCTCTCTTTAAAAGAAAAAAAAGAAGAAGTGGGGAAGCATGAGAACAGCAGAGAGCAAGGCAGAGACAAGGAGTCCTGTCATTAGGCAGTTGTCATTGCCCACTGAAGCAATTGCTTAATTACTGCGGGCCTGTATTTAGATCTGTTGTGTAGAAAATGCAAATTTATAG
>PVKS010007148.1:0-74573 GCA_004027875.1 Aplodontia rufa | reverse complement strand
CAAGTGCTCTGCTACTGAGTTAAAATCCCCAACCCCAATCCCCAGCCCTTTTTATTTTTTATTTTGAGACAGGGTCCCGCTAAGTTGCTTAGGGCCTCACTAAGTTGCTAAGGCTGACTTCGAACTTGCGATTCTCCTATCTAACGCTTAGTTTTCGAAGAACTGGTTTTGACTCACAAACAAAATCGATTTTATGAGCTTTGATTATTTATAGCCACCCATTTGTAGCTCCCCTGTCTCCTCCATACTAAGCCTTTTGTGAGATGCTGTGGGAGATACTCAACAGCCTAATACCACTGCCTTTAGAAAATTATGATTTTCTTTGAGTGGTGAAATGAATAATTATGAATCATGAACAGCAATACAAACAGTATGTAATTATTTAGGTGTCCAGCATTGGCCATATACGTAGGTGTTATGAAAGATGCATGAGAATAAAGTCTGGTAGAATTGGAACTTTTGGTGAGAAGGGTGGCCTTGATCTTAGAGCGTGAAGAGTTTGGATAGACGGAGCAATGTGAAGAACATCAGGAAGCCATGAAGGGAAGCCAGAAAGAAGACACTAAGAGGGGAAGTCTAGAGTGTCGGCACGCAATTGTAGAGACTGGCTTCGTGGAGACTGATAAGCATTTAGAAGAAAGATAGAAATTACAGGTAGGCTGGACCGGCTACGGCAGATTTGGTAAACAGTTTGTGAGGAGTCCAGACAGCAAGAAAAATATAAAAACCAGGAAAAGAAAAAACTGAAGGCAAAAAGTGTGACACAAAAATAGCTTAATGAGAAAAGTAATCAGGGAGATTAAGAAAGCAGCAAATACTTTACTCAAATAAATAAGCATTTTCATTCATCCATTCACTGACTCCCATATGCCAAAAAAAGAAAGATTGATAAAACCTATTATATAACAGGGGGTAAACTGTGTCTTAGAGGTGCAATCCTAAAATAAACAAATACCATACAATTGGATTATATAAACTGCGGTGAGAGGACTTTCAAATATTTAAGTCTCTCCTTCTTGACTAAGTGCTTTGAACCTAAAATCATGCAATGAGAACATCTTTACAGAGAACGTTAAATGTGGGTCTGGAAGTGCTAGCTGAAATAATTAGATATCAGAAAGATGAGCTACAAGCAATGGGAAGGACAAAGCAAATACATTATTAGTAGATAATGAAGTTATCTTTCTGGAAACCATAATAATTGAATATAGTATTCTAGATGGATACAAAACTAACACTGAAAATCCAAATGCCTTTTGATACACATGCAACAGTCCTTTAACATATAATGAATGAAAACAATCCCTGTCCAACTAAGGAATGAACTCTAAAAGGGCATAAGACCTACACAATCATCATAAAGGCTCCTGAAAAATATAAGAGAAACCTTTAACAAGTAGAAAGATGCCTTTCCTTGGTTAAGAAAATTAAAAAATAATAAAGATCACTTCTAAAATTAGCTTATAAATTAAGCATGTTCACAATTATATTACTGTGCCTGTCTGTGACTTAGTATCTTCATCTATAAAATGGGGATAATAATAGAACTGAACTTATAGAGTGGTTATGAAAATGAATTAACATTTTTAAATGTTTGGTAAGCACTGTTTAAGAGATGGCTGGGTAGATAGAAAGATGCACACAGACATGAGATGGAAAAAATGACCAATAGATTTTTATTGCAGGAATAGGTAGAAACAAGATTCTTAGTTTATAAAAAGGAAAAAACTTGTAAGAAACAATCCAGAAACTTCTGAAAAATAAGCTACAATAATTCAAAGTTTGATATTAGCATAGATTAAGTAAACCAAATGAAGAATTCAGAAATAGATCCAAATATTTACAGTAATTTAGTAAATGAGAAATGTCATTCCAAATCAGTAAAGAAATATGGATTGCTTAACAGAAGAGAATGTAACATGAGTATGCCCATCAGTAATGACGTAAGTTTCTTGCAAGCTCACCAAGCCCAATGGGGTATATGCAGCTTTGTTTGGGTATATAACAACAGCCACTGAAAACCATAGTTAGAAATTCCCTTCTTTAAAAAGTAAAGCAACCTTCCAAACAAATTCTCCTTCCCACACATCTCCTTCTCCCTCTCCCTCTCTCTCTCTCTTTCATCCTCTCACACACATATATACACTAAATAATCAATGCCAAACACCACAGAATGTGTATAATGTGTTCTGTAAACTTGATGAAGTCCCAGTTGACCAAAGTTTGATGAGCTCTCACCACTAATTTACATAAGCGATCAACAGTATCTGGCTTCTGATGCAATGCTAGGTGAACTGCATTGCAGATTACACTTAATGACACACATATACTGTACTATATAAATGCTGAAGAAATTTCAAAGTAAACAATCAACACTGTGACACTTGGATTCATGTGTCAATTTTTTTTTTTAGAGAGAGAAGGACAATGACAGAGAGAGAGACAGAGAGAATCAATGTTTATTCTTTTTCACATAGCTTTTGTTGCTCTGACACTTAATTGTGTACATGAGTGCTGGGGATTGAACCCATATACTCATGCATGCCAGGCAAGCGCTATAACCGCCAACTCACCACTCCAGCCCCCATGTGTCAATTTTTAAACCAAAAGGTATTCCAGGGAGAGAATTTAAAAACCATAAAAGAAGGGCTGGAGTGGTTGCTCAGCGGTTATGGCACTTGCCTGGCTTGTGTGAGAACCCAAGTTCAAACCCCATATACACATATACCACTAAGTGTCAAAGCAATGAAAAACCAGATGAAACACTAAATAAAATTGATTCTTTCTATCACTGTCCCTCTCTCTTTAAAAACAAAACAAAATGATAAAACAAGGCAGATGAGGGTACTATAAGAAACTATGAGAAACTTTTTCTACACTTCTGTTCTCTCTCCCTCCCTTTCTCTCTGTCCCCCATATTCAGAATCAAAAAATTGCAGAAGCAATTAAAATAAGATAGAATTTGACCCCCTAAAATGATACAGTTTACATAAGCTAGTACAAACAATGCATAAAATTAGGAAAAAGTGTTTTGCAACAGAAAAGATGACAAGAACTAAGCCATTAAAATAATAAACTTCAAATCAATCACACACTCAAGAGAAAAAAGGTACAGGAAACAAGACAAATAATAGAAAGTCAAGGCAAGTGGTACTTAAACACATGAAAAATTGTGAGTGTTATTTAAAATAAATAAAATGTAAAATAAAATTTTAAAACAAGTACAAAATAAAATGAGATTCCATTTTACAACAAGGATAGGCCAGAGAATTCATACATTGCCAGTATGACTATAAGCTGGAACAGTGGAAATGTCTGTTAAAAATATTAAGTATGCATCCATTATATTCCAGCAAGTACACATTTGAAAATTTATTCTTATATATCAAGAATTATGTAGTAGGGTATGTAGTACCCCATTGTTCGTAGTATCAAAGAAGTGAAAATAACCTAAATGTTCATCAGTAGATATGTCAAATGTTGCTACAGCCCTACAATGGCACTTGCACAGCTGTCAAACAGCATGAATATTCATGTAGAATCTCATGTACCTTATTAAGCAAAAAGAAGGTTCAAAAAGTACATGTGATATGCAAATATTTGGGAAAAAATAAAAATTTACTGGCTGCCTGTATGCAAGTGTAGAGGAGAGCACACATCTGGAATGGATAAAAATAAACTGACTGTGCCCAACAGTTACCAATGGGAGAGGACCAAGAGCCAGTGATAACCAGAAACCGACTTTCATGGCACAACTCTGGAATTCAAGTTACTTACTATTGATTATTACCCCTTCAAAGAAGTATGGGAAGGGAAAAGAGAAGGAAGAAAGGAAAGACAGAAGGATGAGAGAAGCGTTAAGTGTAATGTTTTATTGAGAGCCAATATTGGAGCTGGAGCGGTGGCTCTGTGGTTACGGCGCTTGCCTGGCATGCGTGAGTATGCAGGTTCAAACCCCAGCACTGCGGACACAATGAAGTCTCGGAGCACTGAAGTCCACATGAAAAACTAAATAAAATTGATTATTTCTCTCTCACTGTCCCTCTTTCTTTAAAAAAAAAAGAGTCAATATAAGATTTTCATCTTTGTGATAAATGGAATATTCACTTTTAGCATCACTAACAGTATCACTTTTGGATTGAGTGGCAAAAAGAAAATATGGTCAATTATTTTATTCTTAAAGTCAAATGGGATTGCCTCCTATAACTCAATGAATGCCAATAAAAATGTATGTAAGAATGCATCCAAAATATTTTTCTTTTTTCCTACATTGAATGGCCACCAATGCCCAGTCCATCCCACCGCATGGACTTCCAATGGAAAGGGCATCTACGAGATGAGTTTAAGGAAAGGAAAAGCTAATCGTTACATGTACAACTCTTCCTACATGGAAATCAGCTTGGGAAATGGAGCAGTCACATTTTTCCGAGAGACCAGACAGTGGTAGCACTGGGAATTTATTATAGTGTGCCACATATCATCATAAAATGCGATCTATTTTTCTTGACATAAAAAGACAGCAATTTGCCTAGTTGACATGCTCTGTTTTTCAGGTTGAGATTTAGTCTTATTTCAAATATAAGCAACATATTTATATTGAGAATAAACAGATGAAAACATATAATGAGAACTAAATAGAAAAACTTGCACTCCCTGTCAGATACAAACCATTCAATTAAAGCAAAATTTACTCTGATGGAAGACTCCCTATCACTGAAGCTTCAGAAAAGCCCCTTTCTCTCAGTTGTGCCTATATGTTGCAGTGTTAAAGTTAATTAAAATAATTATGTACTGAGAACTTATGGTGGTTTATCATGGGCAAGAGCTCTGATTCTACAAAATTAAATGTCGTGGGTGTTTTCTCAGGGGGTATTCATATTAGTACAAGAGACAGGTGAGTAAAATAATAACTGCAGTACTACAAACAGTTTCTAGTTGAAGAAAGTGTTTGAACACATGCATTTATCTTCATTCCCAACTGAAACTTCATTAAAATGATAGCAAAGGATAAAATGAAATGAAAAAAGCCCAAAGGTATCTACAGAGAAAACCAAATGAAAGAAGAAATATATGGTCATAAAATACATTAAGATGAATCCTAGGCAGATTAACTGTGAATATGAACTGTGAATAACTTAGTAAACCTGAAATACCCTGAACTTAAGGTTACTTCGAAGAGTCCCACATTGTTCAGTAGTTAGAACTCTCTGTTCAATCTGTCAATACTGCAGTGTTAGAAAAGCTGACAAGATACAAGATAATTCATCATTTCTATTAGACATGCTTCTTTTGAAATTTAGCTTGATATTTTTAGTAAAAAGTACTGATTCCATTAAAATATTTTAATGATTATACTTTTCGGGGTGGATCACTGATTATTTATGTGCAAATACTTTAATAATGGTTGGCAGCAAGTTTGTAATATCCTTTGGCTATGAACAGAATTAGAGTACACATTGTACAAAAAATGGATTTTGTAAAGCCCAGAGGATTCAACAATACTTAATTCTGCGCAGCGCACTCAGAAACAAGGTGGTGGTGGAGAGGCAGATGATCAAAATAAAATAGTGAAAAAACTCACCCAGGGTTGTGGAGAAACTAGACATACTATTCATGACTCAAATGGTTATGAAAGTACCTCACTTATAAAATGTTAATAGAGACCTATGACACCTTTGGTTATAAAAAATGATGTTCTTAGTTGGAATTGGCACATGACACAAAATGGTGAATGGAAAACATAACAGAGAAAAAATTTCTTATATTACAAATTTGACTATTTGTCTCTACTCTAAAATTAAATAACAATAACACTGATTGAAAACAGCTCCAATCAATCAGTCAAACCCTTGGTTCAGTACCCCAACTCTGAAAGTCAGCTGTTCCCCTAAACTCCATGTTAAATGTCAGTCAGTGCTTAAAATCTCTCAGTTTTAAAAAATCAGCCAATTTTGAACTTGCATATTTCCTCAGTCTGTGATGTTAGCTCTTTGCTTTATTCAGAAAGACCATTCTTAAAAGTATTTCTATCTTCCCTAATAAGTAGTAAATTTGGCTTGATTTCATACAGATTAGGGGCAATCTTTTCCTGTTTCTCACTTTCCACTCTGTTGATGGAATAGGATAGAAAGTTTAAAACTGAATTATATTCACAGATTTATCACGTTATGAGGTTGTAAATCAAAAAGACATAAAAGTAAGTAGGGTCTGGGATTACATTTGACCCTACTTAAGAAAATACTAAGTTACTTGTTTCCTGTCTTATGGATTCTGTTAGACAAAAAAGATTTTTGTGTTAGAAAGTTACTTTATTATAGAACAAAAACCATAAGCTCGCATGCTGGGCAAGTGCTCTACCATTGAGCTACATCCCCACCACTAGTCAGTAAAGCTTGAGCTTTTGAGAGACTTTTATTTAGGTCAAAACGTATGCAGATAATTTAGCAAAAGATACATAGAGAAGTAAGGAGACATGAAAACAAGATGATTGTTCTCTCCAAAGAAAACAAAAGTTGTGTGGAAAAATTGTAATCACGGTACACTGTACTGCTCAGTTGCAAGCTATGTATATTCCTATTACGATATATACATATCACATGACATGCACAAATGTAGAGAGAAATGTACAGAGAGAATGTGTGTGTGTGTGTGTGTGTGTGTGTGTGTGTATGTGTATGTTTACTTGGTGGTCTGTGTGGAGCGAATGAAAAACCATTAAATTTTCCAAGGAGAGAAGACTGAAAAACTAAGAAAACGCAGTGTAAGTAAAGTAGTAAAGGCTTACCACTTAGAGATAATGAAATTAGAAACGAAAAAGAAAGATAAGAGAAGTAGCTGACTCTGGACAGTAGGACATTACATTTCATAAAACAACTTATGAAACTGCTTATCTAAATTGTACAAATGTATTACCTTGGTGAAATTTCAAAATTTTAAAATTATAAATAATTACATAGTCCATGAGAAGTTCATGAATAACAATAAAACATGATTTTTTAGGAACACCATAGCTCAACAAGGAGTGAGTAGAGTTCAGGAAAATCTTCCTAGAGAAAATTGTTCTTTGTCTCCTCATAAGGTAAGGTGGAGTTAATCACAAGGTAATGGATAGAAGAGCTTAGTAGCACTCAGCTAAATGACAGTTAGCTGGGAAATCCAAGTGGTTCAGTGGGAATGGAATATGAAACATGGGAGGGGAGGTGGCTGCTGAGGGATGGGATTAGCTGTGTCAGGGTTCAAATCATGAAATATTCTGAATGCTCAGAAGGTGCTTGATAAAACAGATTTGCACTCGGCAGCAAGAGTGATCTTCCACATTTTCACAGGGAATGAGTGCTATTCCAATTTTGTATTTGTAGGATGTTAGGCGTCAAGTTTCCAGTGTCCTATGGGCAAAGGCTCAGAAAATAGCATTAGACATAGAAATTGGAGCCTTAGTCCAAGTGAGGTCTCCTAATGAGAGTGCACCAATTGATAAGAGTGCCTACAAAAGACCCCCTAATATGTTTGGGGAAACATTTATAGAAAGGAAACTGAAGCCACTGACTTGCTGCTGGTTGTCTTTTTTTTTCCTTTTTTAAAAGAGAGAGAGAGTGTGAGAGAGAGAAAGAGAGAACCAATTTTATTTAGTTTTTCATGTGACTTCCATTGCTCTGACACTTGGTTGTGTAGGTGGTGTTGGGGTTCAAACCAGCGTCCTCACACGTGCCAGGCAAGTGCCATAACTGCCGAGCCACCGCTCCAGCTTCCTGGTTGTCTTTTAATATACATGTAGCTGGATGCTAATATACATGCACGCGTGTGAACGCGAGTGCGCACGCACACACACACACACTCATAAATTTACCAACTCTTTAAATGAAATCAATATCTACCTAAGTAACCAATGTTGGAAATCATGGGGTTGACTTAGACTTTTCCTTTACTCTTGCACACTGAATTCAACAGATTATCAATTTATGTTATTTATGCTTCATTAATCTAGTGAATGGAAAAGGAATGACCAGAAGATCAGAAGAGAACCTGAAAACAACCATTTCTCAGAAATCAAGAGAATATTTTTAAGAAAGACGAACCATCTGGGGATTGCAGCAAATGCTACAAAAAAGAACATAAGAACAATAAGGTGTCTCTTGATTTTCATGGTAACAAAATAAATTATGACCTGGAATTGGGACATGGTGTGGTTACTGTGTTCATCCTGTGTCCTGTGTCTCCTCAAGCCAGACTCATAAGGCATCTCCTGAAATGTCTTAAATCACATTGTATAATGTGCAAACTGAAAGGCACCAATTCAATCTGACCCTGTCATGGAAGCTCAGTTGAATCAGGGATTCAGGTGAATCCCAAAACTGCATAGTTGCTAAGTCAGAGGTTGGGAGCAGAAGCCCTGTTAGCTGCCTCTTCCTGGATTCAAACAGTTCAAACAGCCACACTCTAGACAACACTCACATGCTGTGTAGGAGACACAAGCAATTTTTTATCTGAACGAGCCTAAGCATTCCAACTAATCCACTATATAACCCAACCCTGCTTGAGTACAATATGCATCCCAATGCCCAGAAATAAAATTACTTTGATTTGAAATAACTTGTTTGGAGCCTATGAGTCTCCAAACCACACTCTCACACGAGTAATGATGAAGACCCTAATAGATGGTGTCTGTTTTCTCCTTTCTTACTGATAGCCAAAAAGGCAGGCTAAGGACAGAGTGGGGGATTTCATAATTAAAAAAAAAAAAAAAGCCAGTTTCTCTCCATTCTGGAGACTATGCAAGGCAGCCTAGGCTAGCGGCAAGATGAAAATACTGGACTATATTTTTGACATTTTTTCTTTCTCTTCTCCATCTCCTTTCTCCTGTGGTTTTTCTCTTCTCTGTTTTTTTTTTCTTAGTTCTACTTCCTTTCTCTGTACCTTTGCTCTTCTCACCCTCTCTCACTTTTCATCATCTTCCTTTACTTATATTTCTTTTTCTTTTCTTATCAGAAAAAAAGTATTGTGTGGTGTTCCAACAGCAATATATTATTATGACTCTTGGGTGTCTTCAGCAAAGACCTAGTCAAGAACAAGAGACAGATGTCAGTCCTATCTCAAGATTCTAGCACTGAGGCAGGAAGAATGTGTAGTATCTGTTGGTGTCAACTTCCTTCCCTAGGTTAGCCACTTGTAAATGGGTCTTTAAAGAAAGTCACGACATCATATGTTCTTTTTTTCATGTTGCCTTGTTAAGGTTTATAAATCAATGTCCTCGTTTTGCCAGCAAATTACTAGATAGGCTTGAAAAGTATTTAACAGGATGGAAAAAAATTCTGGGAGCTTATTTCTGTCTTCAAAAATTATTTCTAAATGTCTTTAGATAATAAAAATAAACATTAGAAATAATTGGAAAGCAGATGGAATCTGGAAGACAGTTTAGAATCAATTTTTTTTCAGCAAATTCTCAAAACACAGAAATGTTTAGGCAAAGGGAAAAATTGAGGTGTGGACTAGAAAGAATCAAAACAACATCTTCTAGTCCCATGTGTGCCCACAAAGCTGGCCCATGCTCCAACCCCACTCTAAGGGTTAGAGAACGAAAGTAATGGGGAGTTGCTGGGAAACACCCAGCCTTGTGGCAAGTGTCCAGTGGCAACTGTTTTCAGGGTTGTGTTGTTCTGTGGACTGAAGCCTCACCCCACCTCTTCGCTAGGACAGGAGGCAGACTATATTATAAGTACTGATTCAGCATAAACTCACCTCCACTCTTAATACTAGAGTATAAACATAATATTCTCATTTTCATATGAGAGAAGCAGTGATTGGTTTAATTTCAGCTCTGGAGTTCATAGGCATGGAGTAGCACTGAAATAAAATGCATTTTTCCCTTAATACTGTCCTTCCTAAGACAGTATGCCCTAGAATTTGCTAGTTCATTCAATCTTTCATTCATTCAAAAACAAAGAATGCTAAAGACCTCTGACCTCAAAGTTAAGTTGGCCCTACTGAGTTAATAAATATACACATAAACCCTCTAATTATTTCATTTCTTCAAATGAACAGTGAAGAGATGGCTGGATAACTTAGGAAGGACCAACAGTGGGGATGTGAAATACGGACACTGATGTTCAGTTAGAAAGCTCATGGTAAAATGGAGGCAGAAAAGTAGGTTGGTAAAGATAAGAAGTGAGGAGCATAAGGAACACATTTTTTTTAAATAACTTGAATGCACAAAAGTGCTGAAAGACTTCTGGTTTGACGAAGTTAATAGCTGTCTTTAATCTCTATTTAAATCTGGGTCCTCTTAGTCACAAAGAGAGTTTATCTTTACAGCTAAGCCTAGAGATAAACAAATGTTAAGTGTAAAATCATAAAAAAATATGTAACTTATTCCCACAGGAATAGTTTAATTTATGGAACCATCAACTGACCTGGAGAATCAATTTAAAACCATGTTTGAAATCTGTATCACAAAGAAGAACAATCAGCTTAACATTTCTTCCATACTTAATCACAGCCCAAAGCACACGTACAGCTTCTCTTGGGATCTAAAAAAATATTCATGCTATTTTATAAAACCACCAGCCTTATATTACTGAAAACAAAACCTAGTACATTTTCTAAATCATAATGATTTCTGGGTTTACCTTCCTGAATATGGTAAGGAACCAACCATAGATTATCATCACAACCTGCGTCTCTTGACCTACGTTATTCAAATGCACATTTTTCTAATGAAATTTATAGCTCCAATAATTTCTGGGGTAAACAAATGCTTTCTTTTTAGATAATGTTCTGAAATATTTTCAAAGTCTTTTAACATGGAAAGGAAAAACCAAAAAGATTGCATTTATGGAAGATGTATTGTAGCAAGATAAAAAGATTTTGGTTATTTACGAAAAACTATTTATTGGAATGATATATGTATTGACCTAAAAAGTTCAGGAAAAGATGAAGAAGGTGCTCCTAGGCTATGCAGCAGGAACAATGGTTGAATAGCTCCACCAAAGTGTCCTTCCTGAAACATCAATGCCACCATTTGTGACATTAATGCTAAGTATCCAGCTTGTTCTTTCAACATCAGCTGCCAGAGCAACAGTACGGTGACTGCCCCGGGTTCACTCACTGCAACAGCACTGCTGCCGGTGGTTTCCCATAGTTTCCCACAGTTTAGGTACTAGCTTGCAATCTATAGATTGGTCAGATGCATCTGACTGGCACAGCTAGGTCACATCCGTACCCTCCCAATACAAGGAAGACTGAGAAAAATGCAGTCTGGCGTCACTAACCACTACACTAGAAGACAGGTTGTCCTTCTAGTAAAATGTGTGATATGAAGAATTCATCAAATTTAGGAAGAGAGCTTAGATGTTGGGCAGGCTAAAAGGATGACAAGTGTCTACTCAAAAAGTATGAGTGTATTCCTCTGTGTACAGGCCTTGGTCTCTGACGGGCTCCTCTTCCAAATGCTGTGCAATCTTTTCTGTTCTGTGCACTCTTGCTCTCGCGTGGTCTCATTCAGTCTCAGTTCAACAGTTCCTAAACACACATCTGTAACCATTTTTATATATGTTTGCAGAGATTGTCAACTGTCCAAAAAAATCCATTATCCTCTTCTATAGAAACAGGATGTTAGACTGGCATGGAACTTCCTAGATGTGTAAAATTTCCTAAGTTTAGATGGGATCATATTGATAATTTCTCCTCCCAGGAATGTGTGGTATGTATGTCTTCCCGCTATGAGACTAAAGATGTCTAGACCTGTTTTCTCCTTTTTTTGTTTTCTTTCCCCTTTACAGCATCTGAACATATGAAACTCGGTCTTAACTTACAGATAATGATGAGGCTTTAGGGACTGGAGGAGCAGCCAAGGAACTTTAGTCACTGAATAAGAAGCAGAGTCGCCAACGTGGAATGCTGATCTTGGTTGCATGTTTAGGAGACCTGTTGAATCTTATTTAAAGTTCCAACGTTGAATCAGATAGCTTCTACGAGATGACTTCTACATGTACATAGGCTTCCTCCCAAGGCTTCCGCATTCATTAGTTACTGAGCTTTGTAAACTGCACTGTAACCTTGCAACATTGTTTTGTTGCACTAATTTTATAAGCTTGTACAATACAAAATGTGTTATTTTTCTAAAGCAAACCAAAGACATACTTCTCAAGGTTCTTGATGACTTCTCTACCAGCATTTGATGGAAAAATTTTTTAATATATTTGTAATTAATCAAAAAATAAAGCAGATTGCAAGTCTTGTTTTAAATCTTAAACCATGCGCTAAGGTTTTAGTGGAAACTGTGTAAAATAAGTTAAACTTAAATTACTTTCTATCAACCAATGTGAGTGTATTTCTGTAAGCATAGATAGTTAGGTCAAAATGAAATAAGTTCCATCTTTGGTAAGCCACTGAAGTATTATTGTCTTTTCTTTAGGTGTTTCACCTTACACTAACACACACACACATACACACACATATACCACTCACTGACAAATTTACCAACTCTTAATGAAACCAATATCTAGCCAAGTAGCGTAGTTAGAAACATGTTGGGATTCACCCGGTCTCCTTCTCTCCTACTCTCCAAATCCAGCCAATTATAGATATGTGTCATCTATACTTCATTCATCTATCTCTAAATCCCAAAGCCACCACCTCAGTTCGGGCTCTCAGTTTCTCCCTCCTGGGCCTTTGTCTCAGTTGCCTCCTCTGCATTGAGTGTCTTTACTCTCTCTATCTAGCTAGACATACACAGTTTCAAACTTTCAGAACTCAACTTGGTCACCAGCTTCTAAGAGCAACCTTTTTCTGTAATCCACTGGAACCCAGTGGCTTTGTCTAATTTAGTATTTGCCCTAAAACAATGAGATTCTCTATGAACACGAGTAATCATGTGATGGTAAACACCTTGAGGCAGGGCACATATCTGCTGTTATATGTGTAGAGAAACATTGCCTCTTTATTTTCCGGAACAGCCTTGTTGCTTCCTGCCACTGAGCTCTGAATGGGAGTAGGCAGGACCAGATGCCTTTCATGACACAGGAGAACAGAGGCAGACAGAGTGCTACCCGTGCTACCGCTGCCTGCTTCTTTGCCTAAATCTCTTCCTTAGCCACTCTGAAGCAATCATCTAGGAGGCGGTTTGAAATCTTCCCATCTTCCAATGAAACAAGGAGCAAGCTGCCTCTTGACAGAACTGTCCAAACTTTATTGGGAAGGGTGGAAGATAGGGGGATTCTGCCCATACTGCCAGGGTTTTGGTCCAGGGGAGAGTTACATAGTTCACTTTGTTTCATTTCCTTGAGGAGAATTTTCTGAGTATTAAAGCCAGTCCCCCTGAGAAAACACTGATGGAAAAGATAATTACAGAATCCTAAAGCATTAGGCTTCCTGTCCTCATTACAGCAAAGAGAGTCATGGCCTTTCCATGAAACAGCCACTCCTGGAAATGGTCCTGTAATTGGGATAAAAGGCAAAAGGAAAATGAAATTCAGATCAATTCCCATGAGTTCTCCCTGTTTGCCCTTAATCTAAAACTGCCACATGATCAGATGAAGTAAGACTTCAGTGTGCTATTCGAGGATTCACTGCCTCCCGCCTTTAGTAGGTAAGAGTGAAGGCCCTGACCTAGCACACAAGTATAGTAGATTCCCATGCTATGCATCTGCCTGGGTGGAATCATCCTGTGTTAATGCTAAGCAGTGCAGCTCTCTGGGGACAGACAGGCTTCTTTGACCTTGCAAGGTCATCACCATGGTTCATGGAAGAGCCTTTACATGGTGATCACGGTGGTTATCAATTTGTCTTCTGATTGTGCTGTTATAACAAAGACCTATAATTGGATAATTAATAAAACTCAAATGTATTTCTTGTCAGTCTAGGACGTCTAAGATCAAGGTGACATCCTCATGTGGCAGAAGGGCTGAAAAAGGCAAAAGGGATAAACATTCCTACCCTAGCACTACGGTCTAATTCCTATGCTAGCACCAACTCCTGCACTCATATCCTCACATGGAGGAAGAAAGGCAAAAAAGGGCCCAGCTGATTTCCTCCAGCCGTTCTGCAGGGCTTCTCATCTCTTGTGATTTAATAATCTCCTACAGGCTCCACTTAATACTGTCTTACTGGTGATTCAGTTTCAATAGATGAGTTTAAGGGAACACAACTCAGACCATAGCACCAATAGTAATCCTGGAAAATAATGGACAATGTGTCATGCTATCATTCTGAGGCTCATTTCACTTAAAATGTTGAACTCTGATCTTTTTACATGACAAAAACAGAAGCTTTATAGGCTTCAACCATATATTAAAAAGAAAACTGAAGTCTATAATAAATTGAGTGACTTCCTCAGGGTCATCCAACTAAATGAACTGTGACAGTCTCCATGATGAGTCTGTTTGGACTCTGCTTCTTCTCGTTCCATTAGTCAACACTTTAATGAGGTTACACAGAAAGAACACAGGGCTTGGGATTCTTGATAAGTTTAGTTTGCAAGGCTCCAAGTCATTTAAGTTCCATGAGCCAATGATGTCTCATCTATAGGATGCAAATAATAAATCCAGAGTCATAAGGAGGCTGTGCATCTAGTTCATCCAGCTAAATAAGCACAGATTCTTATTACAAAAATCAGAAAGCTGTGTCTACTGTGCCAACAATATAAAGGCCAATTTTAATAAACTGTTTTCAAATCAACAGATAAGAAACTTCAAAAATTCCAACTTTTTCATTCTAATCTCTCCCCCCTAATTTGAACACACACATGCGTGCATGCTATATATCACTTCCTTTGAAAAAAAATAAGTCCTTCTATGATTACTATTCTGATTTGGATGTAATTATTTATGCAGAGCCTTATGTAAGTGGGGTGGCTACCACAAATCTAGTGTTCTTTGACCTTCCTGGAGGAAATCCCCCCAAAACCCCATTAAGCACTCTCTACTTCATGTCTTCTGCTTCTCTTATTTGGTTACTCTTGGGGATATAAAGAATAGTATGGTGAAAAGATTTTTTTACTTGTTAAGATGTCCCTTACCTGGTAGGGGTTTTGCATTTGTCTCTTTATTGAATTTAGTTCATTGGATCAGCCATCTGTCATCCTATTCAGAAAGCTAATTCAATTCTACTGAAGTCTTGAAGGGCAAACGGGAGAACTATATTCGAATAATGACTGACTAGTGTCATCAGTCATAGAATTCAGAGAATGGAAATATTAATTACAACTGGAAGTACCAAAGAAGGTTTCATGGAAGAAAAGAAATATGTGAGCAAAGTCTTAAAAGACACCATCTAACCTCACAAATACACAAATAACGAAACAAGATAAATGAAGGAAGACTTCAGAAATTCATGGAGGAAAGCTTATCAGTTATGATTATTAGTTTTCAAGTAACAGAAAACAACTCTGGTTGCTTAAGCTAAAAGGGAATGTATTAAAGGGACTACAAGTAGCTTATAGAACAGATAAGAAGCTGGAGAAGCAGGTTTGGGTGCAAGGGAGAATGAGAACAGTTGCAGGAGCAGCTCTGGTCGCACAGACACCATGTAATTTCCTATCTATATCTCTGTAAGCCAGGAAGAAAGGAACCAACTGAACAAGTATGGGTCAAGTGCATAGAGAAAAAAAAGTTCTTGATTTTCAGCCCCATAAGACTATAGAGGACAGATAATTTCTCCTAAAGAAAATCAGATTGCTCTCTGAAAGAATGGATGTTGAAAAAGCATGTGGACTCTGGAGTGAAACTCAGGATATGTTGGTTTTGGTAACAAAGGAAAGAAACAGAAATTTATAGAAGACTTTGTCATTGATTTTGTACTAATTTCTATCTTGTGTCATTTAACTCTCACAGCAACCCTATAAATCTCTTTTCTCCATTTCTAAATAAGAAAATAAAGGCCAGGTTTAGAAAAAAGTTGGGGTTTTGAATTTGGGTCTGCAGGCTCTGAGTTTGTGCTTTCTTGGAATGAAAAACAAGGCAAGGTCAGGAGCATGGCATGATTAGCTTCTTAGGAAGAACAGGCTAGTTTAGATGTCCCAGCAGGGGGCCGGCATAGTGATGGGTCCTGCAAAAAAGTACTAGAAGACAGACAAGGGAAACAGAAGTGAGCAGGCACTTCATTGTCCCCATAATTTAGTACTGAAAAACGCTCTGGAACACTTGTTCTACAGACAAGAGTGACAAAGAGAGGTTTAAAAAAAAAACAGGCAAAAACTCAAGAAGGGCTTGTAGGTGATGGAAAAGAGAATTATTATAATCAATTCTAATAAGGACAGTTGGAAGCTGTTGAAGGATTTCAAATATAGGGGTGGCACGATCCCATTTGCACATCATCAGAACCAATCTTCCTGCTAGATAACAAATAGATTGGTGTGCTAGTCATCTGCATCACTGTAACCAACAAGAACAACTTAGGCAAGAGGAAATTCATTTTGGCTTACAATTTCAGAGATTTAATTTATGGTGGGCAACTCCATTGCTCTTGGCCCAACGTGGCCAAAGGGCATTGCAGAAGCAAACTGCTTACCCCATGGTGGGGTCAGGAAGCAGAGGGAAAAGGGCCACAGTCTAGCGGAACCCTTCCAGGGAACACCCCCAGTGACCCTCTTCCTCCAGCCATGCCCCACCTGCCTACAGTTACCTCCCAGTCAGTCCATTCAAACTAGGATGGACTGATAAGGTTACAGCTCTTACAGTCCCATCACTTCACTTCTGAATATTCCTATATTAACACAGGAGATTTCTGGGAACAACTTAGAGCCAAACCATAAGAATTGGAAAAGAATGGTAGCAGAGTATGTGGTTATCCCCACTTAATCTCTTCCTGAATGAAAGAAAGTCATCCTTAATGGATCTTACTCCCTGTAACATTGGACTTTGCTGGCACCCAGGGAAGAACTGTGCAGTGGGCTGTTAGGCCCTAGTGTCCTTCCCTCCCTTTGTTAATGTCTTTGTTAGTTCCTCAGTCCCCACTTGCACCATGAATCTTCTTTTGGTTTGACACCTACCTGGTCACCTGTTTAGGAAGGGGCTGCCATGCCAATTCAATAACTGACAACATTTCAAAAAGTGGCCTTTCCCATCTGGGAAGTTTGCTCACATTTTAATAGGTGCCATCTTTTGAACCAGCAAGAGTAGTAACAGTGACTTTCCAGGTACAGTAACAGGATGGTGCCATCAATATATTTGGAATTGCCACTCAAATCTACCACCCAGTATGGGACCTCTATGCCTATATTTGGGTGCCAATGAAAGGTTACTTTTGATGCTGACAAGTGTGTCTTCATGTCACAGCTGAACCCAATGTTCCTGAAGATTAGCATAAAGACCAGTCTGTTATGCACACACTGTACCAAGAAGAGGGTCTCAGGTCTCACTATCATACCCACTTCTCGGACCTCAGTAAAGTGCTCAGACTGAATTCAGTATCAACCTCATATCTCTGTTGAAGTCCCTAATGTCTATGTAATTCACATGTATCCCATTCATGATCATGACCAGTTACAACTCAGGGTGTAAGTAACCCGTCTGCCTAAGTACTAATGCTGCAGCATTAACAGGAATCCCAATCCATTTTGTCACTTCCTGAATATGGAAAAAATGTTCAACATCTTGAGCAATTACAGAAATACAAATTAAAACTACACTGAGATTTCATCTCACTCCAGTCAGAATGGCAATAATCAGGATATGAGCAACAATAAATGTTGGCAAGGATGTGAGGAAGAGGGTACACTTACACATTGTTGGTGTAACTGCAAACTGGTACAACCACTCTGGAAAGCAGTATAGAGATTCCTCAAAAAACTAGGAATGGATCCACCATTTGACCCAGCTAACCCACTCCTTGGTATATATCCCAAAGAACCTAAAATCAGTATACTGTAGTGATGCAGCCACATCAATGTTCATAGCAGCACAATTCACAATAGCTGAGCTATGGAACCAACCAAGGTGCCCTTCAACAGATGAGGGGATAAAGAAATTGGGGCATATTATTACTCAGCTACAACGATGAATGGTATTATATCATTTGCTGGCAAATGGATGAAACTGGAAGATATCATGCTAAGCGAAATAAGTCAGTCTCATAAAACCAAAGGTAAATGTTTTCTATGATACGTGGAAGCTAATCAAAAATAAGGAAAAGAACAGAGGAATAGACAAAGGGGAAGAAAATGGAAGGTGGAATGAGATAGGGAAAGTTGGTGGAATGAATCGGAGTTAACTTTCTCATGTTCATAGATGAATATATAATAGTGAATCTCATCAACATGTATATCAACAAGTCACTAAATTGAAAAAACTATTAGTAAAAAACAGATCAATAGAGTAGAGGGACGAGAACAGGGAGGGTAGAGTGAGGAGAAACACTGGACTGAATTAAAATAAGCTATATTTATCCCATTGTCATGTACATCTAAAAAAGAACAGAGGGTTTGAGGAAGGGAGGAGTAGGGGAAATCCTGGGAACTGCATTAAAACAAGGTACACTCCAAGCTTTTATAAGTTTGTCAATGTACATTCCATTGTCATGTATGTATGTATGTGTATATATATATATATATATATATATATATATATATAGGGTGAGAGGAAGGGAGGGGAAGGGGGAAAACTAGAGACTGAATTAGAACAAGTTGAAGTCCATACTTTTATAATTATGTCACTGTATAATCTTATATCTTGTATACCTAGAAAAGAACCAATAATAATAATCAATTAAAAAAAGAAATAGAGCAAATAATACAAGAGAAATAAAGATATCAAACACTTACATCACCCGATTTCAACACCTACCCTTTGGAGGGTTCTGAAAGTGAGCTCAAGGCTCCAGGCAACTCCAACAGACCATCCCAATCTTACACAGGTGCTTTCTTGGGGTCCTAGAGTCTGACTGTATGACTGCAGACCCTGGTTCTATTCTTTACTCGTTGTGAGACCTTACTTTATTTCACGTTCCTGTGGCTTAGTTTTCTCACCTTTGTGTTGACATATTAACGACACATATGTCATAAGGAATTCCAGAGAACTGATTTATAACTTTTAATCAAGAGCACAATACCTGGCACATAGTAAGTACTCAATAAACCTTAGTTATTATGAGCTATTCTTAGTAGTGCATCCAAGGATTTATCATTTTTCACTACCATTCAGCAATTGAAAGTCCTTATTTGTCTAAGCCCGTAGCTACTCTTCGGAGGTGGGATCAATGACTTATTTAACTTTGTATCCTTTGCGGAGTGGCTGGTTGTGTGTATAGGTGTGGCTGTGAGTGCATGCGCACATGTTTGTATTAAATGTTTGCTCAATGAATGAATCAATTTTTCAGAGTTAGTACTACACTTGTCTCTATTTAAAGAAGCATATTATTTAAGTGGTTTAAATTTTTTGGAGATTGAGGGTCTTAGTCCATTCAGGCTGCTATAGCAAAACAACATAAACTGAGTGACATAAACAACTGAAATTTATTTCTCACAGTTCTATAGACTGAGAAATCCAAGATCAAGTCACCAGCAGATTTGGTGTCTGGTGAGGGTTTTCTGGTTCAAACATGATGCCTTCTAGCTGTGTCCTCAAATGGAGGAAGGGGCAAGGCAGCTGTCTGGGGCCTCTTTTATAAATGCAGTAATCCTATTTATGAGGGCTCTGCCCTCATAATCTAATCACCTTCCAAAGCCCCACCTCTTGATACCCTCAATATTTCACTGTATGCCCCTTGTAGGTACAAAGATGTTCAGACCACAGCCCTGAGTCTAGAGGGACAGCAAAGCTTGACTGTCAGAAGGATCATTAGGGGTTCCACTGCACCGGGACCTAAACGGTGCAAGCCTGTGAGCTCAGGCTTCTGACTGCTTTCAGGTACGTGGTATCTTGTTGTTCCCGATACAAAAGTAGGAGATGGATTACTCACATTTCCAATTAGTGAAAGAGAAAACAAGTCGAATCAGCTAATTTGTTGGAAGACATTCATCTCAGAAGTGGGTGGACAGGGATGGGAAGAGTGAAGCATGAGGGCTGGAACCCGCACACCAATGGGAAGACCTCGGCCAAGTGGCCGAAACTCTTGTTTTTCAGTTGCCTGGTGTGTAATGTGGAAATATTAAGAGCGTGTTTCTCCTAGGGCTGCTTTGAGGATTATTGGAGGAAACAGTTCTGTTCAGGCTCCCTGTCTTTCTCCTGTCCTCTATCTTACCACTGGCTGCTGAGTTCCTGTGGCCCACACCTGGCTCTTTGAGCCCCACTGAACCTATTTTCTTTGAGCCAGATCCATGGTTTCAACCTTTGCTCACATCCTCCTCAAGATGGTCAAACCCCAAGGACTATCCATTGAAAAACAAGTAAAACAAATTAACAGCAAGGCTGCTGAGCTCAAGAGTGTGATTCTCACGACTTGTTTGTGGTTTGTTTTACTGTCTCTCTGCAAGGAGGAAATGCACGCAGCATGGTAGATGTACAGATAGCCTGGTTTTTCTCTAAGGAAGGGGAGGAGACTTTCTCCTCTCACAGATTTCACATGGTAGGTGACCAACGTGAGCAAGTGATTTCAGCATGGGGTCATGGAGGGTGATCTCCATCTTGGCCGACAGTATAACCATTTGGGAAGCTATTGAAAGGTTTGATTCTCAGGCCACACCACAATTAAGTCAGAATCTTTGGGGATAAAGTCCAGGCCTCAGTTTTTGTTTGTTTGTTTGTTTGTTTGTTTTTTGGTCAACTGCTGAGATGATTCTGATGTACAACCAAGACTGAAAATAAGCCCGAAGGCTTTGTGGCCACACTAGTTAAACTTATCTAATCAGTTTTCTCATGGCTCCTCTACAAGATAGTTTTTTCATCTGGGAAGTATAAGTCATTGCATTGCCTCAACTATGACTTTCTAATTGGAAGTAATTACCGCTAATTAAAAGATGATATATATATATATATGTATATATATATAATCTTAATTCTGGTGTTTGATAGAACTATTTGAACACGTATTTCTTATGCTAAATAAAACCAACTAGTCCAACGTCAAATTAAAGTAACTGACAACAGAAATGATTCCTTACTCAAGGACTCAATTATAAGGGTTTTCTGGTCAGGAGTCTTCAAGTGTTAGATGTTGTCGCCATCTACTGGCAAGATTTGATATTGAGACTCAGTCCTTGGACACAGAACCGAGGTGTAGTAACCTGAGCCTCAAGGGCTTGTGATTTTACTTGAGAGAAGGCCTGATTTTTCAAGTCCCAGCACATGAACTCAACTATCCTCTAAAAAGTCTTGATTCTAGTACTGGTGACCAAATCTAATGCTGGGTCTGAATATGGAAGTTAGTGTTAGGTCAAATTGCTTTAATGCAAAAACAAACAAACAGAAATAACTTATGCAAAAAAGTTTAAAAGCTTTCTGTGGATGGCAGGGAGTTATAGATCCATAGTATTAGAAGCCCCTCCTGATTTTTTATGTTTTACTGAATTATACTTCAAATGTTATTGTCAGCCTGTCTGGAGGGACATTCATTATCAATTCACTCCTCCATCCTAACTAATAGAATCCCAGTTTTATTCCAAGCAAAATTATCCTGAGTACAAAACTCAATGTCTAGATCCCATCCCTTCCATTAGGAATGATAACATCTTCTGTATTTAAAATTTTTACCAATTAGATGTAGGTCTGCTAGGAAATTCTAGGAAAATTTTTTGGTTATGATAAACATAACTTTTTTTTTGTCCTTTCTTCCAGCACAGTGAGCAGATATAAACTAGGCACCCTGTGGTCTTTAGAAAAGAAGCCACATGCTTTAGACAGCATGGCAGGGAGGCTGGTGGAGCCTGGGACAGAGTTGCCTTCACAGAGCTGCAACATCAGTTCTTGGTGCCCTTATTCAGGGATGCATGACATGCCACCTAGAATGGAAAGTCACACACAAAAGAGACAAAAAGCGAATTTTCCCCAGTAAAGAAGTTTGAGAGGTGGGCAGTTAGGTCTCATCTATTTCAAGCTGGGAAGGTTTATGCGGTGACTAAATGTTTGATTTCATGTGCAGAATGTGTTTAAGGCAGCTGCAGTATTAGGGAAAGTGTTAAGAAAATTTTAAAATGTGTAGTTCCCTGATTGCTGAGTTTTTGCAAAATCCTCCTTGAGGATTTGCTGGTCACTCTGGCAACTGAGAGCAGGTCTCTGGCCTGGAGTCTTCCAGCTTTGAGAAGAAAGAACACTGCTTTCTTATCCCAAATGGAAGCCTTTCAAACTGGAGCTGCAGGGACAGTCCCCACAAGGTCTGGTGTGGGCTGCAGGTCCTTTCTTCAGGTCTCTATTAGACAAAGAGCACACCTGTTGGAAAAGAAGGAAGCAAGGGGTTTTGCTTTTCCTCCAAATTAATGATTTCACATTGCCTGTGACAACCAAACTAAATGGACAGAGGGTGAAGAGATATGAACATGTGTAACTAGGAACCCATAATTCTCAGACTTTATTTCAATGGCCCCATTAGACCTATGACTGTGACTATTCACAGGTGAATAGACCTAAAAACACTGAAACCCTGCTAAAGTTTAGAGGGAACTGTGTTTCTGAAGAAATATGAACCATCATGTAATTATCAATTCATTGAAGAAACAGGGGCACCCCCCACCTTATTTCACCCACAGGGAATAAGTTGTAAAAGCTATGCAGCCCCTAAATGGATGTTCTTTCCAAAACTTCCTTGGATGTGACTGTGGAAAATAAGAGGACCCCCTCAAATTCATTCAACCAAGAAGCTGAGGTCCCCCTTGGAGCAGAGACCTTATTGTTCCTGCCCAACAAGAACTAACATGCTGTGTGGACAGTGGCACCTGGGTTCTCATTCTCCCTTTTCCCAAATGGAGACTTCTAACTTCTTCAAGACTTAAGCTTGTTTATCACCAAGGATGAGGAGGTACTTCAAGACTTGATGACAAGGACAGAGGATCTCATAAAGGTCCTGGCCGCTGCGTGATTTCCATAACTGACTGAGACAGCAGGGGGGTTGTGGGAGGGGCTGGGAAAGGTGCTCCATCAGTAGGAGGAGCACTTGCACGGATGTTGCAAACCCTGAGGGGTGGAATGTGGCAGAGACTCTTATTCCTTCTTAGCAGAATCCCAATTTTGTCCAAACCAATATTTCTCAAGATCTGGGGACTTGTGGCTTACCGATTTCTCCTTTGGAAGTTAGTTGGTGGGAGGCTTGGAGCGGAGTCTGTGTCTCACCTTGAACAAGGACTTTGTGATTATCATAACAGCCTCATTCTTAGTTCTACCTTATCACTCCATCCAAGGGTTTCATTTTTCTTTTTCACTTATTTTCATAAATAATATTTTGCTCCATTTATCCCATTAAGCCACTTTAAAACATTTTAAAAATAATCCATGTAGGAGGAGCAGTAAGGAGGGCCAAAATAAATGGAGAAAGAGACTTAGGAGGGAGGAAAATTAAGAGAGGTTGGGGGCGGGGAGCAAAGAAGCAAGGAAATAAAATAAAAAGGGAGGAAGGAGGGAGCAATTTACATAAGAGGTAAAATTAGGCGAAGAAGGGAAGATAAATGCCCTGAAGGTTGGTGACTCACTGTAAGAAGTAAGCAATATGATTTGGAGAGAAAGACTGATAAAAGAATGAAGAAACTATAAAGGGATAGAGAGAGATAAAACCAATTGCCTGAGACCTATGCTTATAGTTTCAAGCTTTTGAAATATGCTGCCAGTGCCTGGTATCATGTAGGAAATACCCTGATGTGTGGTGACCTATGAGCACACAATCAGGCATGAGATTCCTAGGGCAGGGCCCCCTGGCTACAGTGGAGTGCACCACTTAGCCTGCTGAGCAGTTGCCATTTTTAATCTGGCAAAGAACGGGTGGGGCCAGATTAGGTGTCAAAGGGTATCTGATTGAAGATCTCACAAATATTGACTCATCTCATGTGTAATGTACTTAGGGTCTACTTGGTCCTTTTGCCACTGTGTTCACACCATATTTCTTCTCTAACATAGTTAATAGCCCACCAACTGCTATGGTTTGAAGGTCTGTCTCCTCCCAAACTAGTGTTGAGGTTTGATTGTCATGTCAAGGTATTAAGAGGTGGGATCTTGAATAGGTAATTAGACTAGGAGGATGCTGCCTTTGTGAATGGATTAATGCCACAAGAGTTTATTATCTCTGGAGTATATTCCTTATGAAAGGATGAGTTCAATCTCTTTTTGTGTCTTGCCTTCTCTGCCCTTCCACCATGAGATGATGCATTGTGAAGGCCCAGACCCTCCCTCCCAGAGTCGTCCCCTCCATCTTGCTGTCCAGCCTGCAGAACCATGAGCCAAAACATTTCTGTTCATTGTAAATTTCCCCATCTCTGGTATTCTGTTACAGGAACACAGAATGGTCTAAGACACCAACATATTGCTGTTTCACAACATAAGGTTTTCCATTTGTTTTTTATCTTCTGTTAGGGTTCACTTTAACAATGTTCCTTTCTACACTTTTCCATAAAAAGGAGAAAATGTCAAGCTTTGGACTTGGCTTATTACATCTCACTAAAATAAGGATATAAGCCAATTTATACAAAAACCCACCACATAGGGTATACATTGGAGTTCACTATATTTTGTCTTTTCAAGCATATAACAGACAATAAGCACTGCACTTCTGGCATCTTCTAATAAACTTATAATAATTTTATATTATTCAACAGATTATGGTCAAAGTTTTCAACTAAATATTCTACGTAACATAAAAAAAGACTACGTGGCTTTGAATTACCATCACAATCTAAGAGTGATTTCTGCCACTTGTTGCTGGCAGAGCCAAATATTATTGATGTCCAATAAAACAACAGTTTATTTCAGATACTCCTCAGTATTCATGTGGTCAACAACAGTAGAGGTTAACACCTACCTACATGAATACTTGCTATAGCTCAGGTAGTAAGTAACTTCATCAAATAAGTCAATTAACTTAGCTTTCTGAAGGCATATTTTGCAAATTACGCATCTGAATGGTAATGATTTCCATGCTGTAGCATAAGGATTAGTTTTACAAATGTATTTGTGGTGGAAGTGTCCAGTTAGGGACAATTGCTTTCAGCTGCTCATATTCTTGGACAGCATGCATTTTTTTCTGTTCTTTATGAAATGAGTGCTACCATTAAAAAAAATTTTGTGTCCTGATAACATTTGTTAAGAAAAAGTATCCAAACCTGGAAATAAAGGGTAAAAATTACTGCATGCCTTTCAAAAGTTAAGCTTGGGCTTCATGCATACTAAGGAAAACACTCTAATACTGAGCCATATCACCTTTAGATATGGGGATTAGAGCAATATAACCATTAAAACAATGTCTAACTAGGGTCCTCTGATGCTGTAAGAAAAGATGATTTTGAGTATTTACCATTGACAAAGGCCCTGATTCAACAAAGTTGTTTGTTTTCTTTTAGAAGAATAAGTTGCCAAAAAGTTTTTGCCCAGGAAAGATACAAATAATTTCTTTTTGGAAGAAAAGATATCCCATGGATTATCTTTTTGTCTTCTTAAAAATAATTTATTTTCATCATATGACAGAATGGTCATTATCAAAAAGACAAGAAATATCAAATGCTGGTGAAGCTGTGGAGAAAGAGGAACTCTAATGCACTGCTAGTGGGAATGCAAATGTAATGTACAGCCATTAAGGAAAATAGTATGAAGATTCCTCAAAAAATAAAAATAGAACTACCAAATGACACAGAAATTCCACTACTGGTTATATACACAAAGAATCTGAAATCATTATACCAAGAAGATGCTTATACCTCCATAATTATTACAACGTTGTTCACAATAGCCAACATATAGAATCAATCTGGATGCCCTCCAGCAGATGAACGGATAAAGGAAATGTGTATTCACACAATGGAACACTACTCAGCCATAGAAAAGCGTGAGATCCTATTATTTGCAGTAACATGGATGCAACTGGAGAAAAGAGCCAGACACTGAAAGACAAATGCTATATACTCTCACTTTATTTAAGGAAACAAACAAAAGTTACCTTACAGAAGGAATATAATAGTGGTCATTAGCGACAAGGAAGAGAAAGGGGGAATTTTAGGTACTGGGAAAGGTGTTAGGGGAAGGGGGGATGGGCTTGAGAACAGAAGGGACATCCAATACATGATGTATGCGTGTATGAAACTATCCCAGCGAATCCCATCAATCTGTACAATTAAAGCATGTTAATAATCATAATTTTTAAAAAACTGAAGGAAAAAAGGTGTACTGAGGGTACACTTAAAAAAGGAAGAGAAGTTTTTATAGCTAAATGTGCCAAAAGACTCCATATTTTATTAAAATGTGTCTTTATGACTTTATAAAAATATCTTCTATATTAACAATACAACTTTTTTTCCCTCATACATGTTATTCTTAGTGGCAAAACATTAACTAGTTTTATATTAAAACTAGTTAACTGAGCAATTGACTTTAGCTGTTTTTTACTTTCTTTTAGCCTCCTGAATTCTCTTTGTCCCAGTTTGACCTGTATTTCATTCTTGAGTTAAACTCACTTGCTCACCCAATCTCTGGCATAACTAGACAGCTTCAGCCCTCTGGTCATCTCCACTGTCTGTGGATAGGCACCTTTGTACCTATGACAACTGTGAACAATAGCATCTCTAAACAGGCAGACCCCAAAAGAGGAACCGGAAAAGGTGCTAAGCTGAATTCTCCCAAGTTCATCAGATAAATCATTCCTTCCTCCCTGGGGCAGAGTTAATGAATAGGAGAGGGTCATTAATATTATGAATAGTAAGAAACGTCAGAACATTGCTGCCATGGTTGGGCAGGTCTGATTATCCTACTCCCAAATGGAAAATGAGCCTCCAGTCTGGAGTAAAGCACAGGCCAGGTTTTTACCATATAAATATTAATGTTTCTACCTATATGCACAGCATCTCAAGTGTATAACAATAACACAGAATACATTTATGTTGAGCTCTTTTAGAAACCTCTTTAAACACTCTCAAAAGAAGTGTTATTTTAACTTTAACCTTTAGCAGAGCTCAAAGTGCGTAGTCAAGCATGTGTTAAAATGAGTGAACGAACGCATGAAACAGGCATAGGATGAGAGTTCAGCATTTTAGAGGAAGCTGAAGTTTCTCCTACGACCAGTCTGTTCAGAAGGCATAGTGCATTCTAACATGGCATAATGAAGTGGTTTTTTGAAAAAAAAAAAAGTGGATGGTCCTCCCCGAATCAATCAGAAAGAATACCACCAAGGTCTTTCAATAAAAGATACCACATGTTCCCTAGAAAAAGAATCCCATGTCCCTCAAATCTATGGTTGAGAATTTTAGAAAGACCATTTAAATTTCCCTGTGTTCTAGATAAGCTCAATTCTGTTTTCTCTTCAGAAAAAAACCTTTTTTAGAAAAAGCTTCTTGTTCAAACATACATTCTTCCACGATTTCACATGAAGTCTATTCCAGTCACATAATCTGAATCCTTTAAAAAAATACTTAACCCCAATCTATAGCCAACCAAAATATCTACAAACTGAAAAATAAATGTTTAAATTGTAGTAATTTACATAAAGCATACAGCTTAGCAACAAAAAGAAAAAATTACTGATATACTCAACAATCATGGGTGAATCTGTGTTATGTTCAATGAAAGAAGCCACACATAGGACCACACATTGCATGAATATGAAATCCAAGAATAGCAACACTGGTCTATGCTTACAGAAACCAAAGCAACGGTTGCTTCCACAGAGTGAGGAGAGGGGTGGGGATGCGCTGAGATGATGGGCATATTCTATATCTTAGTTAGTTTCATGACTACTTATTGTCAAAATTTATTGATTTGAACATTTAATATCTGTTAAGTGCAAATATGTAAATTAAACATCAAAAAATAAAATAGGAAGGAAAGGGCTGTCACATCACTGCCAACAGCCTTACAAGCACACTCCTTAAGTTGAGGATCCTAAAGTTTCAATTACCTCCTTGAAAAAGATTGTCATCTTTTTCAAATAATCAGTTTGTCTGGCTGCATTTTTTTTCCTACTGGAAGTAACAAGGTTCATCAGAGGAATGGGTGAGTCAGGAGTCAGTTTCCAAATAATTCCACACTCCTATATGGAGTGCAATGGTAGGCAGCAAAGGGGACTGAAGTCAGTAATTCCTGCCTCCATCAGCCAAGTGGTTTTCTCTGAGGCAGTTTCCAAACAGGTCCAGAGGACAATTGAATATGAACTTTTCATAGTCATCTTCTTCTAGGCACCAGATCAGTGAAAGGGTTCTCCAATTGATGAGCAAATCAATAGGTCATTTTATTTATCTGCATAAGTACAGACTTTTCCCCAAGGTGAAGGAGCTTGCTGGTGCTAACTATCCCCAATCAGGTCACCCTAGCATTAATGGGATATTTAAAAATTCTCTTATTATTGATACTACCTGGTTTCCTTAAGTGAGATGAGCTCTGGAGACAGAAAGACTGTCTACTACTAATTAGAGTGATCGTGGCCAAATTACTTCACTTTTTGGAAGGAATGGGAAGATTAAAATTACCAAGCGACGTCAATAAATATAAATCCCGATTTTTTTTTTTTTTGCAACCTCCTTCTTGGAGGTCTAAAAGCTCAACACACACAGGAGAACTTTGATTACATCCTCAGAAACATAACCGAGCCTTCAGTAAGTTATCCACTATCTTATTAGGTTACTTGCTTCTGTAGGATCCTAATTATATAGAAAAGATCAAAATCTTTGTAAGCATTATGGAAGAATACAAAAGCCAGTCATATGAATAATCCTTAACTAGTTTTCTCCTTTTAGAAGTGTGTATCACTTCATTGAATGACTGTGGGATATGGTCCTTTTGAAGCATGGCATGTTTTTGGCGAATTCAGCATACAAGAATGGGTCACCAGAGCAGAAGTGCTGAGAGACTGAATAAAGAGGAACAGGAGTGTGTGCCCTGGAGGAGGAATAGCTGGCCAAGATTTTCTTGGCCACTCCATAGGCTCTTCCTTTATGCTAATTTCCTTTTGCTGTGCAGAGCTTTTTAATTTGATTGCATCCCACTTGGTTTTATTTAGGGGTCTTGTTGGGAACTTGGTGTCCACCAGTACAATAGGGTGTTGATCCTGTTTACTTTTAGCAGGTGCAGTTTGTGGTCTAATTCCTATGTCTTTGATTCATTTCAATTTGAGTTATGTGCAGGGTGAGAGGCAGAGATCTAGTCTCATATAATCAGTTTCTCCAGCACCATTTATTAAAAAGGCTGTCTTTTCTCCAAAAAATATTTTTGGCACCTTTGTCAAGTATCAGATGGTTGTAGGTGTGTGGGTTTGTCTCTGTGTCTTCTATTCTGTTCCATTACTCTTTGAGTCTACATTGATGCCAGTATCATGCTGTTTTTGTTGCTTCAGCTCTGTAGTATAATTTCAGATATGGTATTGTGATGCCTCTTGCATCACCCTTCTTGCTCAGTATTACACTGACTATCCTGTGACTCTTATTCTTCCAGATGAAATTAAAAATTATTTTTTTTCAAATTCTGTAAAGAATGTCATTGGTATTTTGATGGGGATTACACAATGAACTGAATCTGTATATTGCTCTTAGTGTTACAGCTATTTTGAAAATATTAATTCTGCCTATCCAAGAACATGGGAGGTCTATATATAAATATGCCACAGGGAATTTCAGCTTTATGTATAAGTACAAAGAATCAATCAAATATAAGTAAACAGATAGGCTAAAGAAAGTCTTGCAGAGTAGTGGAATGAGAACAGGGAAGGAGAAGGGAAAGGGGGTGCAGGGGATGGATCGTCAACTGAAATCCAATTCCATGCCTGTATACCTGTATGAACCCAACTACTATGTATAACTATAAAGCTCTAATAATGAAAAATAAAGACGTATGCCTTGGGTGGCAGCAAGACAGGAGGATCCCCACTCCCCGAGGCAGAATGAAGGGCCACAGCCAACAAGAACATACCTGAACTTACTAAAAAACACTCTCGTTAAACATAATTAAGAAACAGACTGGCAGGACACAAAGCACTTGGTTATCTTGAAGGCATCATTTATCCTATAGTTTGGAAAGCTTGTCAAGTTTGCTTGATGAGCACAACAGCAGTTATGACCTGGATGACTGCAGTCAGGTCAAACCTGATTCCTATAGTCTGGAAGAAGGGTGGGGTCAGGGTGGGGATTTGCATACTTACATAGAGGCTTCTAGGTGCTACAATTAAGAATGGACATGTTGTGATACTTTTAAAATGATGGGCTCCTAGCTGGGTGTGGTGGCACGTGCCTGCAATTTCCTAAATATCCACAAGTCCCATACCCACTTTTTTTTTTTTTTTTTAAAGATTCCTACACTGCATTATCTACTAACTCCTGTGGGAATTTTTATACACACAACAGCTTGTGATCTCTATCCTAGCTCTCTTTCCTTGTGTATCAATTAATAAAACCCATGAACATCACATATACATCACTTTGGGTAAACTAACAAGGAAAAGCAATTGTTCAGTGGCTATTCCATCTGTACCCAGACTCCTGGGGGCTTAATGAATACACAGAATAGCAATATTCTATCCAACTTGGGGTGAGGGTAGTGGTCAGGAAGAGAAAATAAAAGCCTTTATGATAAGTAGATTTTAGTTTGGTGAAGAGAAGGACACTGAAATCCAAGGAATGGGAACTTCCATTTGGATACAATTGCACCTCAAACTCAACGACCCTCCTCATGCTGAACGACCTCTAAGCATGCACATGTGGTTTAAATGTGCACCCTCTCCCCACCTGCTCTTTCTGATTTCCTTATTAGGATGAATAACACAATCATCCATCTGGTGTCACAAAAAGAAACACAAAAGTTGACTTTGCCAACTTCCTCTCAGTCATTACCAAGCCTACTGTTTCTAAATCCTAAAATTCTTCCTGGCTGCCCCCCAAACATTGTGATATATTGTTTTCATTACTTTTTAGTTGAAAATATTTTCTGATTTTCTATATTGTTTCTGCCATCAAACCCATTCAGGGGATTCTTAACTACAAATATTTTACTTTCATTTCCAGGGTATCATTTTCCTCATTTTGTGGAATTTTAATTTTTCTATTAAAATTAACCATCTCTTCATCTGGTTTGTGCATATTTTCAACATCTTCCTAATAGTTTCAAGTTATCTCTGGTTTCTAATGTCTTCAGTGCAGAATCGGTGCTATGTATTGCAGATCCTTGCCTCTGGCAGGACCTTGGGATCTTAACACTATTTATTTCCAGGATCTGCTCTGATTTGCCAACAGTCTCCAGATTCCTGGGCCACCACAGGTTCAATAAACACATCTCCAGAGGGAGAATGGCAGAGTGAATTTTGCTTTGAAACTCCCCCAGATTTTAATTGGTCTCACTGGCCCACACACAAACTCCAGTGATTTCATATTACCCAGGAGAGTCTGCCTGAGTCAGACCCAACAGCTGCCCTGAGGAAGGTAATGGGTGTTAATCTTCACTCATCAACAAAGCACCTGTTGCTCTCTGGAAGAGTTCCTTTATACTTCTTTGTATCTAAAACATTTTGATAGTTTAAAAAGTATATATGATATTATATCTTTTTTAGCTATTTCCATTAAAACTGCAAGGTGTTCTTATCATAACAGGAGCAATGGTCTGTTGTAAACCTTTATGGTCTAATCCATAAATATCCTCTTAATGCATCCAGTTGTTTCCACCACTATCTGCCACATGAAACATGCTACCATCATCTCACCTCAGTTCCTCATCTGTCTCCTGGCCCCAACTCTCATTCTACTATCCTCTAATCTCTTCTCGATTTTGTAGTCATTGAACTATTCAGAAAGATCAGAAGATAACACCCTCTTGCTGAACACTGATCTCCAATGGCTTTTCCTTACTGTAAGGATAAAGGTCAGATCCTTAACATGGGATACTTGGGTGATAATGATGTGTAGATTCATCAGTTGCAATATATGGACCACCCTGGCAGGAGACATTGATCATGGGAGAGGCTGTGTGCATTTTGGGGCAGAAAGTATATGGGAAACATCGGTAACTTCTTATCAGTCTCTGAACTTAAAACTGCATATACATCTATACATATAGGTGTGTGTATAGATAGACACACACACACACACAACCAGTGCTCCTATCTATAGGTTCCTCATCCATGGATTCAACCAACTGCAGATTGAAAATACTTGAAAAAACACTGTGTCATTGTGTCTGTACCAAATACATAGATTTTTTTTCTGAAAAATTATCATTGCTTAATACAGTATGACAATTATTTACATTATATGTACACTGTATTAGGTAGTATAAGTAACTAGAGATTAAAGCATACTGAAAGGTATGTAGGTTATAGCCACATACAGGCAAATGTAGTTATAGCCACTTTATATAAGGGACATACATGGCATCCCTGGAATGTCCTGGAGCCAGTGTTTCATGGATACCAAGGAATACGTGTGTAAGTATGAACAAGATCATAGTCCTTAACATGCTTTCTAACCTCATCCATGAAGGAGGCTTCTCATACAGATTCTAGTCCTTATTTTGGATCAATCCCTTAAAATTGGAAAAATTTTGAAGCATAAACTACTTTTAATGGCATGCTAACTATGATTGGCAATTCAGTTTTCCAAAGCCAACAACTTTCTGGTTGCCAAAAAAGTGCAAATGATGCAGGATGCATTTCTGATGGTCACTGAATTTGAGGAAGGAAGAGAAGAAAGAAATATATTTTAAGTTATTTGCTTTCTTCAGAATTCATTTAGAAACACAGCATCAGTTGTCCCTGGAAAGTGACGTGGCATGTTTTCTTTCTTTACAATATGTCATTTCCCTTTTTGTCACTTCTTTAATGGAAAGTGGCCTTTACTGATTCAGCTTTATTTTTAAAAGTAAACTTTTCCTCCCCTGAACGTAGCATATTTTCAGGAAGATAATATTGGGGTGACTTTCAACTCAACATAGCTCCCTGGAAAATGTTCTAAATTTCCCTTCTTCCTAACATAGGTCATTTAATATATTCAGATGAAAGAAAGAAAGAGGTAGAGCTGACTATCTGTCATCACTTGGCTGAATCCTCTTTTTATCTTTGGTCTTCACCAGCTGTAACTACTGAGGAGCTGAGAAGGCCAACCCCACAACACTTTTGCCACATTCTGGATCAGATCTGAGATTGCCTTTAATTCTCCTTGCTGAATGAGCACGGGCTTGATAGACCAGCAATCCAGCATCTCAGTTCTTACATTTCTTTAACAATTATTTCCACAACTGCTATGCTCATAGTTGACTTAATCTGTAAAGTTGGGGCCCAAGAAGTGGGGAGAGGTCTAGAAGGGGGGCAAGGAGAACAGTGGGACCACCTGACACCATCCCCGATGTTGGAAGAAGCCTGGACTCTGTTCTACTGTTAAAAAGCAAATCTACAGAGGACAGGGACAGGCCTTGTGCTGAATGTCACCATCTAGGCTCTTTTCTAAGATCCAAACTGCTGACAAATAGAAGTACTGTTCATCCGCCAATGCTATTCAGGTGTAGTCTATAAGCCAGAGAATACTGGACTATTGGACCATTTTTCATCCCTTAATATTCATGTAGTTTCATTTCATAGTAATTTTTTTACCACTATATATACCACTATATATATATACCACTATACATATACATATATATATATATATATATACACCAAATTTCTTTAGTTTAAATCATATTCCATCCATAACTCACATAACAATAATTTCTAATAGATAATAAATGGTGTATGACCTTGGGGCATTAAGAACCAAAAGGGTGTCCACTGCCAATATAAGAGTAAGCTCTGCCATCTCTTGACTTCATAGAATCCTGATTGTATGTCTTCCCTGCCCCCTGGGTTTCTTGCTTAAGATAGCTTTATACCGTCTCATATCTGGAGCTTTGGCAGCCACCTTGAGACCACAAAATGATAAACATGAGGAATGGAAGACGTTGCCATGAAAGAGAAGAGAGGAAGTGGAAAAAGAGAAAAAAGAAAGCCTATGCCTCATGCAATATCACTGAGCTAGCAATGAATAACTGCCTACTTTTTATCTTTCGATGTGTAAAAAAAATTCCTACTTGTGAAAATCAAGGTTAGTAGTAAGTCTTTGAAAATACTCTGACACAGAATGGTTTCTCCTTTTACAGAAAGGGTAAATGAGTTTTATTTCATTTGCGTAAAGGACAGTATTATTGCTGCTGTTACCATTGCCAGGAAGTTTCAGTGTGAAAGAAGGTCGTGTGTTGGGCAGCTAAGGGGAAGACTGCTTGATTTTGGCCCCCAACACCTTACAAACACTCATTTTGTGCTGGGGGAATTCTCCACTTTGTCTTTGAATTCCCGTTGTGGAACCTAGAATCTCACTCTCAGCCCAGGGTATAGGCAAGAGCCTTAAACCATTCCAACTGGATACACCAACAGGACAAAACAAGTGCTGTGGAGAAGTAGGTCTTCATGGACTCTGTTCCAGGGAGGGTGGGGGCTGTTCCCCTCAGTTTTCAGAGGGCTCAGGGACAGAGATCCCAGCACCCAGGTCAGTATTAACCACGAAAGTACCTTGGACATTTTTCACAGCCATGTAGGCTACAGACCCCTAACATTCTTTAATATATTTATTTTCTTCTTGAAATAGTTGACACTGATTCTTAGCATTCAGATCATTTCATTATATTAACATTTACCAGTTCTGATTTATCACTTGTTGTATCCTAGTCTTAACTGAACAGACCACAGATTCCAACTAAATCTGGGGTTCAACAGGATCTTCACCTGAAAGTTACCCTGGTGCTGCCAGTCCTCTCAAAGGATGTAAGAGTAGTTCTGATGCATATTCCATATGTTGGACATCAACTTTAAATCATTTTCAAAGTGTGTACCATCCAGCACATGCCAGCACCTCCAGGCAAGGCTGTTTCTTCAACCAATGAAGGAGGACAGTATGATCTTAGCTTTTTTTTTATTTCAGGACCCCTTCAAGGTCTTACAAATTAAGGACCTCACCAATCCATGTAAAGGATTATATTGCTATTTCCTGTACTTAAAATACTGAGAGCAAAAAGAGTCAAATAACCTAGTCTTAATATAAAAAAACTGTCATAATAATTTGCTGACCATCTGAAAAAGATTTCAAGAACCTGCAATTAGCACTGGGCCATTCTTCGAAACTGCTAAGTTAGATATTTATTGAACACCTGTCGTGTGCACAATTTTAAAATGAACTCTATAGAAAATTTAGAAATTCAGCTAAGGGCAGCAGCACGAGCAAAGGCAGAGTCAATGGGAACAGGGGCCTCCAGGTGCAAACACTGGACAGGACCAGGAGGGGCAGTGAGAGGCAGGCAAGCAGGAGACACTTTCCCCTGCGATCTCACTTTTCCTTAAGTGTCTCTAGGCAATGCTATTTGTTCTGAAGTTTTGCTACATAAAATATTAAAAAAAGGCCTTTAAAAACGAATTTTTAAAAAGATCCACATTTTTTAAAGATAAATTTAGCTTCAAGTGATGTAAGATGTAGTATTATTTGCAGAGTAACTGTCGATTCCCAGCAGGAAGGGATGTAGTAGTTTCCTTCTTTGAGTTCTGGTAAGGCTTAGAGATAAGCTAATGTGAGATTATGTCCCTTCATCGTTCAGTTCACATGGATTCAAGTGCATTATTTCTGTACATTGCTAAAGGAGAGTGGAACTTCCATCTAATATTCCTCACGCCTTCTGGGGAATCTAAGGCTCCTACCACACTGCTTAAGTGAGGATCTCTTCTGCCAAGTGCTGCCCTTCCCACCACTTCCTGGAGGAGTCCCTGGCTCAGTCACAAACCCAATGACTCATGGCATTTCCCTGAGTCTGCTCTCCCAACTCATGCCAGCAGTCACACAGAGAAGGAAATTGGGCCCAGTGCTCACCTGGAGACCACTGGCTCCTCTAAGAGAACCAGGGTCAAGGGCTCACATCCAAATGAGTATGTGGTCAGGACAAGGATGACCTGGAATTTTAGGGAAGATCCAGGGACTCAGGAAGCTTCCAGGGCCCACCTTCCAGGAGGCAATGAAATCTGGCCAGCCACACATGTCTAAGTATATAGGATGCAAGCATGTATGAATGGTTAGACATGTAAATTTTATCTGAAAAACAAAATAGTACAAACATAAACTAAATATAAATAGGACTAAAATCTTTATACAGCAATGACCAGAATCAACATTTAACATTTTTCCTATTTTGTTTACTTTAAAATAAAAATACATGCAAATATGCAGATAAAGTTCAAAACTCCTTTGTAAACAGTTTTGGACCATTTACCTGAACACGAGAAGAGATAACAATGAGTTTGCATGTGACCATTCCACCTTTCTCATTCCTCCCATGTTCCTTCCTGTCTCTGCTCTACCACACACCTCATACTCGTTTTGCTTGAGGTGCAGGGCAGTGTCCTCTTCTGGATGCAGCCTTGTCTGGATCTGTAGAGGCAGATGTTTGCTGCCACTCCTCCCACATGGCATGTCTCTTGGAGCTAGGGATCAGGGACCTTGTCTCATTGGAGTTGGGATCTCCAACATCTTGCTACATCCCATACAGGATTATTAAGTTGGCAGTGAGGAAAGGGAATGGGAGGGGTTAAGAAAAACACAGGGTCTCTTGGACTCTATTTCTTGCCTTTTATAGACTCCACTTGTGGGCTTCACCTGTCAACAGTCAGAGAAATAACAACTCATCTCTTGCCCTTGTCTCTACCTTCCCAACTAATGTGCCAAGAGCTAAAACCATACCCAGTCTCCTGGGGAGTAGCCCTCAGTGCCATGGGCCATATCTGACATGGTCTAGCCACTTCTGCTTCCCCAAATTTGGCTACCTACTACCAAGCAGAGAATGGAGAGGTGGTCTTTTCCAAGGAAAAAAGAGGTTTTATTTTCCTTCCTTAATTATGTTATCCCTTCATATGCATTGCTTTTCTACAATAGTAAATGCTTTGTTAAAACAATTGCAGCAAAACATCATGGAAGCATTTTGTCGTATTTTTTCATACAGGTGTACATTTTGAGGGTATGTAAGAACTTCAGTACATACATACACACACACACACACACACACACACACACACACACACACCATACTTTGAAACAAAGTACTCAGTTTGAAGATATAAAAACATTTCTAGAAAAGGAAGGCAAAAGGTTGGACAAGAATATAAAAGCTGTGTGAGCTAAAATGTAAGTTTCACAGGGACCAGGATCTTTGTATGTTTTGTTTTCTGAAATATTTCAAATGCATACAACATCTGAGAGAGTAAGTGCTAAGTACTTGAAAGAATGAACGAATAAATCAATGATGGCAAGTCAGGGGCAGAACACTGTGAGCTGGATGGAGAGCTATTGGGGCCATGTGAACACTCTGTGTATTAACTTCTTGTAGACTTGATCCATACAGCAAAATGAATCCAGACTTCCACATCTCACTCATTTGCCACTAACTCATCCACTGGGCTTGCGTAATATTTACTCTAAAAAGAGGAAATGGGTTAAAGTTATGGATAGTGGCTATACATGGAAATTTCAGGTAAGGAAAAAGGACTAAAATAAACGAGTTATAAAGAATGGAATTTAGTCAAAGACAGACAGCAGAAAAAATTAAAATGACAGCAAAACCTGTCATTGAACTATCCATACCTGGCCATATTTAGCAAATAAATGATATTGCTAAAAACTATGTGCTAGGATTTATGCTATTCTTACTTTCTTCAGTGAACATTAAATCGCTTATCGGCATGTCTGTAGTGTTGACAAATAACTTAAAAACAGATGAAAACTAAGTACTGAGTATTTTATAGACCTTTTTAGAGTAGTAGATTCAATTGGAACTGGAAATTAGAATAATTAAATTAGGATTCAGCTTTCAGTGTAGAGATTGAAAAAAATCCTTTCAGAATTCTTTATATAACTGACTAAATTTCATCACAAGTCCCCATACCATTGGATATTTTGGGGAAAACAAAGTCACCAATTAAAACTGTCACCAGACAGGGGTCCAAAGAGGTCCTATCAAGGAGGAAGAAATAAACTAGACCTGGGCAGGTTCTTGACTTACATCTTTACACAAATTCCCAGACATTAAAATCAAGGCACAAGCAAAGATGAAAGTACAGAAAAGGTAAACACCCCCAAGACAGGGTGCAGACCTTACCTCTCTGTGAAAATGACTGTCACACCCAGCGTTGAGGTCTCTATATGTAAGATTTTCCTGTGAAAAACAGCATAGGTTCCCAGGCAAGCTTTGGTGAAAATCAAGTCCCATGTAAATCATTTGATATTTGGGGTTCAGAGTGTTTCTTCTTAGCCATGAATCAGTTGTGGGCTCATTGTGTAGGTTTTGAGTCTGGTGACAATTAAGTTGATTATGCTTTTTTTCCTAATCTATCTGGTACAAGCATATGCTAAAGGTTTCATTCATCTGAAGAGGAAGCATGGCTGGTCATGCTCAAATGGGGGTCTTCATCTAGTTAGGATCTTTCTCTCTCTCCCTGAAAGTCCACCTATCATAAAGCTCTCACATTTAGGTTTTTTGGATAAATACTTTGAGAAATTTTATGTTTAAATTCCCTACTATGGCTATTTCTTTCTCATGGAAATCCAATCTATCTCCTTTCCAAGATGCATGGGTACAGCCTCCCAAATCCATGAGATAAAGACAAACCATTCAATTAAAAAAAATGAGCAGTAGAAGGAAGACAATTCACAAAGAAATATAAATGGTCAAAGGCAAACAGAAAAAGACAGTTGCCCATTATTGACAATGATAAATTCCCAAATTAAAATTTTTCACTCATAAGGTGAATAAAAATTGTAAAGATTTAATTGAATTCCATGACAAGAGGAAGCAACTATTGAGGGGAACTATGAACGTGATAGTCATAGTCATTTTAGACGCCAAAAGGAAGTATCTCTTCAAATTAAAAATACTTATTATCCTCTGGCCCAGCAATTCAAGTTCTTGGCAATTACCACAGAGAAATTGTTATATGTACATAAAGACACACGATGATGTTCACTTCAGTACTATCTGTAATTGGGGGGCGGGGGAAGGAAAATTACCTAAGATAGGCAAAGCAGATGTGGGACATGACGCTTTTGGGACTAGTTTTGAGACTAGTTAAGTGAGAATATACTAAAATAAAAAACAAGTGAAAAAAGCAAGTTGCAGAATGATATAAAGATCTTTATGTAAAAAACCAAAACTGTACATTTTATTTCCTGTGGTTATATGCTGAGATTGAAGATAATTGTTAAAAAATATATTTTTATAAGTAACATATAGTCATTTTGTATATGTCTAATTTGAATTTAAAGAGAGGCAATATATAGATATATTCCTTAAAAAATATGCACAAAATTATACTTTACATTTCTCCCCCGCTCCCTTGAGCACAAATATACAGGAAAGGTTCTGGAAGGTTACCGCCAAACTGAGGTAGGTAATACTACCTTAAAGATATCTCCAATAAATATAACACATTGAACTCAGTTATTTGAAAAAGATAAGAAATTCAGTTCATGATTTGTAAAAGAAATATGATTTCTCCTCATAGCTATTATCATTTTAAGTTATTTACGTTCTTTACAAGGTATATGACCGCATACTAGATTTTTATCATTACCTCTAGAATAATCACATTTAGGACAAAGGCAAATATAGTCTCTAAAGAGAGAACTTAAATCATTACTAATATTTCAGTCAGTGGCTTTAATAAATTGATACACATTTTAAACGATAACCAAAATTAAATATAAAGGCAACTGGCTTACTTCCCTCATTTACTAATTCTACATTATTAAATAAAAACACTTTAATATTAAATTCTTCTGTAGTCAACTCCTTTTAAGTACTGTTCTTTTTCAGATTAGTCTATAAAACTCTCTTATTCTAATATTTAACAAAAATGCTACTGGTATTCAAATCCAGTCAGCATTTCAGGAATGATACTGCTTTTGAATGTATAACTAAGTGCAGCTTTTTAGAACACTGTGCTTTTAAGAATTGCTTATTTTTAGTTCACATACTGCTAAAGTACTGAAACATTAAAAAAAGAAATTGATGATGAAGAAAGAGAAAACTGCCAGATCGTCCCGATTTCGCAATGATTGTGAGAGAAAAGTAGAGTCAGCAGTTTCATCTGTGAAGAAGAAAAATCTCTAAAGGAAAGCTGTCAATGGAAATTGGAATTTCCCTTTCCTATTCTGGGTATCCATTTAACCTTTTCCAACAGCAATTTGCATTGGGCAACTGCCTGTCATATTTCTGATCTAAGGATAACTTCCTTCATGATGCAACAATGGAGAAAGCACCAGGCTGCACCCTGATTCTTCTTTGGTCACATAAAGAGGACTGTACTAGAATATGTCTGATATGTCTTCCAGCAATAAGAGTCAGTGATTCATATTTTCATCAAAAGCCACCAAGGAAATAAACATTGCTTTCTTCATAATGGTATTTTTATAATTATATTATATATCCCTTAAATCTGATATCTTCAATTTAATTCAGCACTTCACACTAAAATTGCAGTATCTCTTATATGTAATACTCCAAAACAAAAGTCACTAATAACAATTCAAAAAGTCATCCAAGTACCTAATGTGAAGAGACTCAAATCATTTGAGTAGATTCTTCAGGCCTTCAAAACAAATGCTGGGGAAATTTTACTTCAAGAAAGCATTTAAAGTAGATATTCATTTACTATTCACGTAGTACTACACATTTTCACACTAAACCCATTTAAGAAATGTCTTTGCTTTCTTCAATCAGTTAAAAGTCTTTTTTATAACAAAGCACTTTTGATATAATTTAAAACACACATGCTTTGATTGAAGAGCGATTGTAAATGAATCCAGTTTTCTTCCACTTGTGATGACAATTTTGTCATTTCTTCTAAGAGTACTGGTTCTGAAGGAAGCATTTTAAGGTATAACTGAAAAGAAAAATGTGACAGATATTTTATTTAAGAAAATTAAAATTTTACCTGCTTTGGATTCATTTTTTTTCTGTCAAGGAGCCCAAGAAGATATAAACTAATTCTTTTTTCTTAAATGCTGGTTTAATATTATCTCTGATTTCCTACTCCTTCACCACCTTTTTTTTTTTTTAAATCATGACTTCCTTTATGGTAATGTTACTTCCTTAGCAGAACTGAAATGGTCATCATTCTTCACCAAACAAAAGTTTTGAAACAGAGTCATAGTTCTAATACTACCCCTAATTAGGTAAATGTGGAAAAAATTATAGATACAATTTTTGGCACTTCTGTTTTTTAATCTAATAGGCCACTACCTAAATATCTAGCTTTTTAATAATTCAAAAACAATTGAATCAAGGAAAGTACATTTTAGATAATCAATGGGACTGATAAAAAATATATATTACTGAAAATGAGCATCATCTATCTCTTTCGATGCATTATATCACTAAAGTATAAATCATGAGTTCTCTATTAAGTTAATCATAAAAGCAACAGTTGTGTCAAATCATTTGAAATTCAATTGTGATAGAGGTGCATACTTTGATTTCACAGTAGGAAAAAACAGCATAAAACTGACTTTATGATCAAGAATAAGTAGTAATTACTTAGAAAAAGTTAATGGCTTAATACATTTGATCAAATGATGATGTAGAAAAAAAGGTATAGCAAAACTGTAATAAAAAAAAAAGGTCTATAAGCAGTGTTGTCCAACTACTTCAATGTGGTAGTCTCCAGCCACATACAGCTATTTAAACTTTAATTTAAAAATTCTATGAAATTAAAAATTCAGTTTTTCAGTCACATTTTACACACTCAACAACCATACAAAGCAAACAGCTGTTATATAGAACAGTGTGAATATATAGCATTCTTACCTTTCTAGAAAGTTCTACCAGATAAAGCTGCTAAGGAAGATGGAAGAAAGGAAGGGGGAAAATATATTCAGATTAGTCTTACCTTTAGAAACAATGCAAGGTACGCCTGGGCTAACTCAAAATCACGCTTTTTGTCCAACATCATCCTGATCATTTTCAAGAAACTCTGCATTACTTCTATAGATCCACCACAGTCAGGAGACAAATTTCGTAACTCTGTTTCTATCCCTGATGGGCCCATTTCTTTTAGAAGGTTGAGAGCAGCTTCATCTACATTATGTTTTAAAAGGAATCCAATTATTACTTACCATCACTTTACTTCAGAAACTACAATTTTCCTTTCATACCCCACACAAAAAACATTTAAATGGCACCAGAAATTCTGAGTGTTAATTTTTCATATTATTAGAATAAACCCCAAAATAAGTGGAAATCACTACAAATGATAAGATGAATACAATAAAAAGTACTGGAAGTTCTAATTGTTTTGCATTTTCAGCAACTTAAACTTTTTTTCCTGCTCTTAAACAAAATCTAATGATTCATAATAAATACCTGAAGATGTTCACAAATCAACAATTTATATAAATTCCAACATAGTAGTATAAATTCCAACATAAGAAGACTATCAAAGTACGTGCTCAAGTATTAACAGTGATTACTACTGGGAATGAGGTGGGGAATTTAATTTTCTTTCTCCATTTTTATTGTTATGAAATTATAAAAGTAGATGATACTTAAGAAATAGTTATAATACAAAAATATATAAAGTAAGAGGGCAAAGGCTCCAGCCCTTTTTCGGACCTACTTATTCCTGAAGTAAGTGCTATTATTTCATAGGCATTCTACAAAAATATACTCAACAAATCACTTTTACATGAGATTTAATATTATTACAACAGCAATGACTATGTTTTCAGTTTTTTGAAACAGAACACCACTAATGATAAAAGTCTATACTGATTATTGTTTTCTGTCACTCAGTACATTTTAAATGGTAGCTTTTTTCTTCTTTCTCCCTTAATAACACAAGTCACCTACAAGAACAAGTCTTTGACACTTTGCCCATGTGGACTTCAAGTGATACTGGCATAAAAACTAAACCACTTGGATCATAAAACAACAGGATAAGTCAAATTTTTCAGAAGAGTAATTAAGATCTTTAAAATTGCTTGTAGTTCTTATTACACATTAGTATTAGCTACAGACTATCACCTTCAAATTTAAAATGTATTAACACACATTTTAATGTATAAAAAATATATTTTAAAATTTCTATAGGATAATTTGGAAACATGAAATTGCCTAAAACAAGTCTCTGCTTTACAGAAAGCTGTATTCCAAATAAAATTTATAAATAAAAACAAAAGGCTTGAGAATTACCTGCTACAACAAAACTTTTATGTTTAATGCACATAAAGGATCTCATTATAAAAACTGTTGTCAAATGTATCTTTCTCCACATTGCAAAAAACCAAAACAAAAACAGAAAAACTAATTTTTCATGCAGAAAGTATGCAATGTTTTCTAGATTTTTATAATACCACTATCATCTGGATTTAGTTTCACTCATTTAATATAATTTAAAAACTAAAATCAGTTCAGATTAAAACTAAAATTTAAATCTTTTTAGCATTTACTATTTTCTTTTAGCCACTATGAAATTTAATATTTCCTTCAATTGCCTGTCATATAAAGTAAAATAAGCTACAGATACTTGTTAAAATATTTTATAGTTTAACTTACACTTATTATTTACCAGTCCTTCTTCAAGTTTCAAGCAGAAATCTGATTTTTGAGCCAAAATTCCAAGATTTACCACTTTAGACTTAAATAAAAACAAAAACAAATACACATTATTTAAAGAATGTAAGCATCATCAAAAATTATAGCTTAAAATTAAAAACTATCTATAATTTACTCTATTTATAAAACTGGATCTTGATAAAGAATGATACAAAATATATGAAAACAAACATATATCCCCACATACTTAGAATATTTCAATCTGGGTTTTACCTGCTGGGGATCATTATTTTGTTCAGGTGTAGCATATCTGGGTACAAGGCCAGGGACTGTTGGAATAAAAAATGGTGCTGACTTAGGTACTTTGGGTGGTTCCTTTGGTTTATTCTTTTTCTGATTAGGAGAAAATGAGAGAAAGACTAGTAAGTAGTTATCCTGCCAACAGTTTCTGACATTTAATTCCAAATCACTTTTAAAACAAATATCGAAAAATTAGAAAGGAATAAACTTTTTCAGATTAGAATGCTAAAACCCATTTGACCAACACACCATAACAATTCTTAACCTGGGGTTCTCTGTTGCTAAATTATTAGAGTAATTACTACATCTTTTTCTAGACATCTATACTCAGTGTTCCTAGACTTTTTTATCATCGCCCACACTGTGCCTTAGGTCACACATAAACTATAGTGATGGCACATATATAACTGAAATAACACTCTTACCATCAGAAGGTAACTTGGAATTTTCTACTCTATTTACTATTTTCAATTGTTTTTGCTACTCAAAAATGAGGGTCATAAAATGCACTTCACTAACTTATACCACAGGTGACCACACAGGACACAGGACTTCATCTAACTGCTGTAGTGTCAGTACATTATCTAGCATCTATGTCATATTAACTTATGTGCCTGACCCTGACACAAATCACCATTTGTGGAAAGTATGCCAGAAGTTCAATATTAAGCATTAAATTACCTTAATAACATCAAGATTAAGAAGGTTTTTCCACCGAGATTCAGGGAGAAGTGAAAGAGTCACCAACTGCTCATTCAACTGCTCTGGTGAATCATATTCTATCATTTCATCACTTGGTTCTACATTTTCTTCTGATAGGTCTATATCTGAAAATATTTTTTTTCCAGGAAAAACAAATTTATCTCAAATGAGATTTTTATCATACAAAAGCAACTTAACTCATTCCAAATCCATTTATATTTTGTAACATGTTCACTTCAGAGAGCCTTGTAAACTCCATTATTTCCTTTGATCTTCTCTTACTAACTGAAACTCCCATAGTAAGAACTAAAACACTTTTTTTAAAGAACTAAAACACTGTTAAACTAGCATTTTATTTGCTATCTTGTGTTATTACCACATGTATTATATTTTTGCATAAATTTTAGTCATTTAAAATATATCACTTTAAAAAACTCAGATTAAACACATTAAACTCTGCCTTCTATAGCAACAGCCCTTAAACTAGAATTATGATAATATCAAAATTATTTTGCTATTTTGTGATTACCTTGGGTTTGACAAGTACCAGGAAGCAGCACTACTGAAGGGACATAATCATTAGGAAGTGGCCGTAATGAGACCACTGAATACAAGGAAATATTAGACCTGAGAAATCAAAACAGAAACAATATTTTAAAAGTTATATGTTTCTTCAGAGAATTTCAATACCTGGTAATAATTTCCACAATCCTGAATTTGGTCACAGACTACAATCACCAACAAGTTAAAAGAAAGACCCAGAATAAAAATGCATTTATTTAGGTCACAGATGCCATGACAAAAAAAGCTATATAAAAAGTTAACAGAATCTCTATTTTTAAGGTAGTACAAAAAAATGTTTAAGATTGATCAGAAGTAGACAATATGGTCTTTTTTCTTTTTCTTTTTTTTTAAGAGAGAGGGACAGTGAGAAAGAATCAATTAAGTTTTTCACGTGGCCTTCACTGCTCTGACACTTTGTTGCGTATGTAGTGCTGGGGTTTGAACCCAGGTCCTCATGCATGCCAGGTAAACACTGTAACTGCTGAGCCACCGCTCCAGCTCCAGCAGATAATACTTTTAACAAGGTGAAATAACCTAATGTTATTTTAAGATGGATTTAGAAAGTAAGTCAGAGACCGAATATGCTGATCATATTCCTGGGCTGCTGAATAGTTATGGATTTTTCTTTTCTAGAATGACCTACCTAGTGACCATGCTTCTGCTACTTGACCTGGCATGCTCGCCATGAATTTGTAGTCAAGATACAGAAAACTATCCCAAAGCAGGGACAGATTTCTTCTCACTTATTATGAATCTCAAATGCGAGGTAAAAATTGAGTTCAGGTCCTGAGTTAACATTAACAGCCGCACTATACAAAGGTCCCCACCCCTGCAGCAGGTCCTATAGCTACTACTCTTAATTTAAATAATTGAAGCCTCATTGATTCCAGGAGATAATCCATTTTGCTTATTAAGATGGCCAAAGTCTATTTCTCCAATCTATCAACTTTATTTTTTATCTTAAATATATAATAATATTATATAACTTGAATCAGAAAAGGAATCATTTTTTTCCTCCTCCCCAAGAAGAGTTAAAAGAACGAGGTATATGAATTCAGGATACAGATAAAAAATTTTTCTCGACCCAGGGAATTTGCCATTTATTTTGAGTAACTGAAGTCTAAAGTTCAACCACAAAATTTGAAGATCACTACAAATGATGGTTACATAGAATTAGCTAACTAGAATGAATGTTGGAAAGAATTTTGCCTTATTTTATAGATAAAGTAGGCTAATCTTTAGAAGTAACTGGTTATGCAGCAATAGTGGGGTATAAAGAAAAAGGTAAGGGTTGGGTAGGAATTTCCCTTTCCTAACCTTTTAAATTCACTTACCCTTCTTGCAAGTAAAAGCCAAATATGGTTATCAGGTAAAAATCAATCATGTAATTTAGAATGCACTTAAGGAAGCAGATGTTGAAGTTTATGGTGAGGTATCTGTGTTAACTGTGTGACATTTCCACGCGTCAAAAAAAAAAAAAAAAACCTAAACAGCAATTTAACAACCATGATTCTGACAAAATCACCATTATCCTCCCCTTCCTCCTGCTGAAACAAAACAGTATGAAAAAACTCACCATAAATAGATTCCAAGGTGGTCCACGTGGGAAGTTGCTAAAAAGTCTCCAGTAGGGGACATAGTAACATTGAGAGGAGCTGAATCCAACAAAAAGCAGTCTACAAGGCTACAAAAATAATTAACACATTAAAGTATCTAAGTTTTACTAAGATATAATACACAAAAACTATCTTGCTGAAAGAACAAGCGTAAAAGACTAAGAAAAAAATTTTTTTTAAAATAACTACCAGGAAGCCATCACATTAACAGCTTTGTATGTACTAGGTGAAAATAATCTCTTAATGGGAAAGACTCAAAGCACTAAATAGACTAACTAGAGGTATTTCAACTACAGTAAGATTACAGGAGGAAATGTTTTATTTTTCTAAAACCAAATTTTGTTATACTGACTTGAGGGCAATTTTAAAGATATCGCACATTGAAAATAAATCTATTACCAGTACTCTTCCTGTATTTTTGTTACTCCAGTGAAAACAATTAAAGGTTAAGGCAACAAAAAGGCCATAAGAATGATAACAGAAAAAATTTTGAGCATTTCTACCTGTTTTCCAAATAGAGAACGTTATATATGAAAAAATATGCACCTTTAGTCTTTAGAGAATAAGTGTAAAGCAGCTTATAGAAACTAGTCTGACAGTTTTAGAATGATAAGGGTTTTAAAAGTTGAAAAGGATTTCAGCACATTATAGTGACACGGCAATACCTATGTTCATAGCAGCTCAATTTACAATAGCTCAATCATGGAAACAACCCAGATGTCCCTCACTGGATGAATGGATCCAAAAGCTGTGGTACATATATACCATGGAGTTCTACTCAGCAATTAGAAACAATGATATTGCAGCCTTTGAAGGTAAACGGATGGCTATGGAAGAAATCAAGCTGAGTGAAGTCAGCATAACCCAGAAAACCAAAGGTCGAATGTCTTCACTCATCTGTGGAGGCTGGAACTAGACCCTGGCCATTAAGAGAAGTGGTCTAATACCAGGTGTAAAATCCAGATATCATGTAATGTTACACAACCTAATACTTTTTTTTTAGAGATGTTGTCGGAAGGGGAAGGGAGGGATAAGGGTAATTGGGGGGGGGGCACTCGGGGGTAAATCCAATTTTTAGAATCTATATACATTATATATTACTTTGTTAAAATTGGTATGATTGTTCAACAAATAAATTTCTCAATTAAAAAAAAAGTTGAAAAGGAAATAGGAGCAACAACACCCAGACAGGAAACCAGAAGAGGTTTCAGTTTGAGCTGAGCCGTACAAATGGATAGGATTTCAAAAGATGCGGATGGTAGAGAAAGCATTTCCTGGCTGAGGGAAATATGGAAGGTAAGGCAAGAAAAAAAGATGATTTGGTAAGAATCTTGAACACCAAACATCTGAATTTGTTTTTATCTTATAACTGACAGGAAGTCACTAAACATTTCTCAGTACAAAGTTATACAATCTTCACTTTCATAAAAAAAACTGCAAACAGAACATAGAGGAGTCAGGCTTGGTGGCACATGCCTGTGATCCCAGAGGCTCAGGAGGCTGAGGCAGAAAGATAGCAAGTTCAAAGCCAGCTTCAGCAATTTAGTGAGGCCCTAAGCAACTTACTAAGAAGACCCTGTCTCAAAAAATAAAAAGGGCAAGAGATGTGGCTCAGTGGTTAAGCATCCCTGGGTTCAATCTCCAGTACTAAAACAAACAACCAAACAGAACACAGAACAGGAAGAACGGTGAAATATGGTAGTAATCATTTAATAATAAAGATGTGAACAGAAGTAGAAAAAAAAAAAAAAACCTATACTCATCCCCAACCTGCCAGGAAGACTCCTAGGTTTCCTATGAGCAGAATTACTTTTAGGAAGAGTATACTGGTTTTAAACCCAGCTGTTTTAAAACCACTTTATTTACTAAAGACAGTACATTATCCATGGGAAAATAAAATCAAATGACTGAGGTTCAGAATCCACATTAAATACAAATTATTTTAAGAACAATACAACAACAATTAACAATTTTTTGTTTTATCATTTTTTAGCATTCTAGGCTACGAAGTATCCTCAGCACTTGAGTATACTGACTAAACCTTGCAACCCTATAAACCAGGTCCATTCTCACTACATAGATAAGAAAACTGAGGCCTGGTAATATATTAAAACTTGCTCAGGATAAAAGAAAACATGCCAGGATTTATGACCAGTCTGTATTCTTAACCACCATTAGTTCTAGTAAAATCACTACAGAAAATCAGGGTACATCAAACAGTGGGGTAACATACATACACACAAGAAGAGTATGCCCACACTGGTGAAGCACACTATGAACTGTTCAAATGCAAATGTTCTCCATGGAGATATTAAATGACTTGCCCACGGTAAAATTTTTCAATTTGCTGAAAGAGCTAATTAAAAATGTAAACCTTAAATACTGAACGCAGTAAGTCAGGAAGAAAGGACTAAGATGAGCAATACTAGAAACAAATGTCAATGTGTGGTCAGGACAATGACTGTTGTTCATTAGTCTGGTACGAGAAAAAGTAGAGTAACTACCGGTCTGATATTTGCTCAAGAGTACTCTGAATGGTTTTTCTTGGGAATCAAGGGAAGGTGGGAAAAGGAAATATCTGCTAACACTTAGAATAAGCCAGAAATTGTCATTTATGTTAATTCGTTTAATCTTAACAGCCCTGAATAAAAGATAGTATCTCAATGTATATATAAATAAAAATAAAACCTAAAACATAGTAATTTCAGATCACAGTAATTTTCTGTGTTGAGCAACACTATTCAGCAAAAGTTTTGGGTATGTAAGGGATGAAACTTCCTAACATGCTTAGAATCTATCTGGTAAAAAAGTAATACTGGAGTAAATTATTTTACTTATTACTATAATATCTGGGGGAGGGGCAATTTCATTGTGCAACTTCTTTTTTTATAGCTGCAGTATTCAGGAAGACTGGTCTTTCACTATGTAAAATTCCAAACTGAGGCAGTTTTCATATACGCAACGTATCTTACAGTCACTTTTGTTCATAAAGTCTAAGTGTGCAGAGCTAAAATTACAGTATGAATTCCTGATAGTCCAAAAAAACGAAAAGTCTCAGGTATAATTTTTTTTTCTGATAGGACATTAATAACATTATACAACGAAGCATCATAGCAACCAAAACCACATGAAAAACTACATAAAACTGATACTTTCTCTCACTGGTCACTGTCCCTCTTTTTTTTTTTTTTTTTTTTTAAGAGACGGACAGTGAGACACAGAAAGAGAATCAATTTTGTTTAGTTTATCATGTGGCTTTTACTGCTTGGACACTTGGTTATGTACATAGTGCTGGGGTTTGAACTCATGCATGCCAGGCAAATACTCTAATACCTCCTGAGCCACAGCTCCAGCGCCCTCTCTCTCTCTCTTTTTTAACAACAACAACAAAACACTGTTAGTCTGAGGGATCAAATTTTTAAGAGTTGCATATACAGATAACATTTAGTAAGTTTTTTTTTTATCTTTTTAAAGAGAGGACAGTGAGAAAGAGGGAGAGAGAATCAATTTTTATTGAGTTTTTCACATGGCTTTCATTGCTCTGATACTTAGTTGTGTACATGGGTGCTGGGGTTTGAACCTGTGTACTGGCGCATGCTGGGCAAGTGCCATAACTGCTGAGCCACTACTCCAGCCCTCAGTAAGTTATTTCTGCTTATTATTTTGGAAAAACTGAGATAGTGTCTGTATGTTCTATCTCCAAAGTGATGGAATAACCTTCCACAGGAATCCTTAATGAGCAGAACAAAGGGGATATTTTGCCTCAGTGAGAAATGCAAAACCATGTTTCATACCAATTCTTCTCATTTAATACTCCTAAGAAAGTAATGAGGGTGCAGAAATGAACAGAACAAACGCAAGCTTTTATTTATAAAATGTTTTCTCATTTGTGCAAAAGAACTAATAATAGTGGAATGACAACAGTACCCATGTTTATTATATGAGAAAATAAAAGCATTTAAAATGCATAGCAGTATATGACAAATTTTAGTTTAGCTGCAACTAAGAAGCTTAGTTGTTTGATACTGCTTGTCAATCTGTCTCATTTGCTCCACTTCAAATTTTAACCAAAGAACTACTTATATTTTTCTTAGTAAAAATGTATATTTACTCAACCACAGTAGATTTTATTATTTTTTTAACAAACCCAAGTGGCTCATTTCTTCTTCTTGTGTTGTATCTTGTTACATTCATGCCTCTGTATTAATCTAAAATGTGTATTTACTCAACCACAGTAGATTTTATTATTTTTTTAACAACCCCAAGTGGCTCATTTCTTCTTCTTGTGTTGTATCTTGTTACATTCATGCCTCTGTATTAATCTAAAATACTAGAGTTTTAAACCTATCAGAATAAAATTTTCTTGACTTCTTTCTGAAATAAGAAATTCAGCAAAAAGGTTAATGCTGAGTCAAAGTTTGGTGGCTTTGCTACTTTCAGATCCTAATTCTTTCATTCCAAAGATAAAATTGTCACTTTTAAAAAACATTTTGTGAATTTAGTATTGCTGAGCATTAATCTATTTCTCTCCCATAATGTGAACAAACCAACATCATTAAAAAGGAAAACATAAAGCATTTTATGTCAACTCTATTTTTTGTACAACTTTCTGACTTTAATTCAAATTATATAATGTTAATTTTAACAAATAGTAAAAAGGCCAAGAAACAACAGACTACCAATATTTCTATTAGTGTGTTCAAAAATAAGGTTTAGAGCCAGGAGTGGTGGAACATGCCTGATATTCCAGTAACTCAGGAGGCTGAGGCAGGTGAGGACATAAAAATTTGAGGCCAGCCTCTGCAACTTAGTGATCCCACCTCTCAAAATAAAGAATGAGAAAGGTTGGGGATGTAGCTCAGTGGTTGAGTGCTTGCCTAGTATGTGCAAGGCCCTGGGTTCAACTCCCAGAACCAACAAAACAAAACAAAACAAAAAAACCAAAAAAATTAAATTTGGGAATTAGATTTTCCTTTATTCCATTTTAAGTGAAAAAGGTACATACCTGTGGACAAAACCCCCAGCTTTTAGAGCTGGACCCACTGGTGACACGTTAGCTGTGCTTAGTCTAAATTCTGTGTATGTGCTAAATAGGTAGGTGTGCTTCCTGCCTATAGCAAATTTGAAGGTAAATGATAACATTAGGGTTTTTCCTTTCTAAAGGTCAAACTGCTTTTACATATGAAGTTATCCAATTCCTGAGAAAAGTGCTGGATTAGTAGCCAGTTTCATTCCATGAAACAGATTTCTGACACTGCTATTCTTAGAGAAGATAACAACATATAAAAAGGAAAGCTAGGGATTTAACCTTTTAATTAAATATGAACTAAAAAAAGACCCTCAAAAAGTTTGCAATCTTAAAGTCAGAGTTTTATTTTGGGGTATTAAGAAGGCCAAATGTGCTTTCTTAAGATTTTTACAACTCATTTCTATATCTCCACTTTGTAGGAAACATATTAACAGAGATATATATAGTTTCAATTATTTTCCATAATACTAGCATTTCCTGCTGTGTAGAAATCCAAAACACTCCAAGAATAAAATATAGTTATGTTAGAAAAATAACCAAATACGTGCATGTTAAAAAACCTAAACAATCCACTAACTACAGTAAAAAGTCACATGTTACGACAATGACCAAGAGGTATCCTGCTTCCAGGTACCCCTTCGCCTTGAGGACTCTGCTCTCCTTCCTTAAATAAATCCTACTTCTTTACTCTTCCCTTCGTGGTTGTCCATGGATTTTATTCTTCAAAATCGCAAGACAAGAACCCAGAAGACTGGTGCGGAATTCCTGGGGTGAATTTCCACACCAAGAGCTGCAATATACCCATATCTCTCAACAGTAGCAAGGGAGAAATCCAGCTCATAGCTGGGTAGCTGCTAAACTGTTTCAGCTACAGAAACCTGCAGCCAGCCCAAATTCCCAGTTTTAACTGGGAATAACTGCAAACACTAGAAACAAGCTATTTTGGCCATAGAGATCTTCAGTCAGCCCAAACTGCTTTCACCAGCAGCAGCAGAGAATCTGGCCTCATCTCAAAAACCCTGCATCATTTTGGTTCCCTGTCAGGGAATACTTCAGAAGGGTGAGTAAAACAGACAATTGCTCTATCACTTTGCTTTTCTTTCAGGAGTCCTATACTCCATTTTGTGCATGGTATCTCTTTCAAAAATACTGGGACTCTGCTAGCTAATTAAAAGTGACTATCGAGGGGGCTGGAGCAGTGGCTTGGCAGTTCCAACACTTGCCTGGCATGCACGAGTACACTAGTTCGAACCCCAGCACCACATACACAACAAAGTGTTGGAGGAATGAAAGTCACATGAAAAACTAAATAAAAAAATTTTTTTTGCTTCTCTCCTTCTCTCTCTCACTGTCCCTCTTTAAAAAAAAAAAGGCTTTGCTGGAGTGAGACTTAACAATTCCTCTCTGCCTTGGTGGGAGAATGTTGATTTGATTTTGCTTCAGGTTCCTTTCACGGAAATCCATTTGATCAAAAACTCAGGTCCCTCCTAGAAATACCCTAATTCTCTGGCTAGGGCTACTCCCCAGCCTGAACACGGTCTCTCGAGATGGCCAAAAGCCTATCAATTGCACATGGAAGCTCCAACTGCTTTAATCATTTCATGGCAGAGGCAGGGCCTCGCTTGGATTGCTCCTTGATGACTCCAAGGAAGAGCTAAGCCTTGTCCACTAATCTACCAGAGCGTGAGGGAGTTGCCGCTTGTCTTTCTCTCTGCTTTAAAGAAACCTCCACCAGGGAAATAAATAAAGTTCAGTCTCAGATTCTGTTCCACTGACCCTTTGGTTTTGCCTGTTTATGCTCTGTCAGACTACAGGGAAAGAGTCTTCTTCTCCTACGAAGAATAATGGGTCTCTAGGTTTCTAACTCTGCCAGTTTTCTGAGAAAAAACTTATAGCTTTCCTTTTAATTGCCATGTTATAAGACATTTTGTCCATTCTCCTCCCCACCTACTAGGTTAAAGGTTTCAGATTCTGGGTCTGTTACAATGGGGGCATCACTCCTGGCCCTATAAATTTGATTCCTTTATGCAACAAGTAGGAAAGGGCATTGACTGTAATTGAGTAAAATGGCAAATAGTCATCAGGAAAGACTTAAAACTTGTCCAGGGCACATGGTTCTCAGGAACTTCTCTTCCTTAGAACTATAGCAGAGAAAGCTTTGGCCTTCGAGATGCTCAACATGGTTGCCAGTGCTCCTACACATGAGCATGAATTCGATGCAGGGGAAAAACAAAAGGGATTTTGGGGTCAAGCGATGGAAAAGAGCGACTAAATTCAACCTGCCTAGTCAGGCCTCAATACATACTAACGTTTTTTGGATCACAGGAGATAAAGAAAACTTTGAGTGAGGTGACTTTGAGGCACGCGCTGGTACGGACGACTAATCCGACCAACTCAGGAGTCCTCGTCAGGCCTCAAGGGGTGGTCGCCAACTACTGTAAGGTTCACAGGTGATTAAAGGAGAGACCTTGATCTGATTTAGGCAATGGAAGGATGCCAAGGGCTGCCTTCTTCCCCCTTGTCTTTCAGATGGGTAACACTCCATCTGGCAAAAGCACTCAAACGGATTCCCTTGCCACTCAAACGTTGAGGAAATACTGAATATTTTCTATACTCAATCCTGGCTCAAATATCAGTCAGAGGACAGAGAGAGATGACAAACTATAACTCCATCTTACAGCTAGACTTGCATGAGTGAATGCCCAAGCTGGTTCCAGACCAGAGGGGGAAAAGTATCACTTTTAAATCCAAACCGCTGCGGCACTTCCCCATACTCTGAGGTTTCAGAAATGGGGAAGGGAAACAGAGATCTGGGAGATACAAGCTGCTCCAGGTTCCAAGCCTTCTCAGATGGTTAAGAGGTCTGCATTCTTGTACTTTTGCAGCAGGGACTCAGCTTCAAGAAGCTGACTGGGAAGGCCCAGGAAATTCAGACACTTAATTCTTGCAGTTTTCTCTTCAGGTGGACACAAGGAAGGAAAATGGAAAATTCACATGTCTAAGTTTTCTTTTCTAAAAAAAGCTTTTCCCAAGGATTTCACAGGCTCCCACAGTCTTTCAATGTCTGGGAAAACTAATCTGATGCAAGTGCACTCTGGTCTACTAGAGATGTTTGCATGCTCTTTACTGGAGTAAATATGGCTGCTTCATTTTTGGAAGAAAGCTTTATTTTTTTGAGCTCAAATTTACTGGTAATTTGTCCAATCATTTTATATACCCAAATATATTTTTCAGTCTTGTTTTGTCTAACTAGAGTTTAATCCTGATTTTTTACTGCTATCTTTTCAAAAGTCAATTATTCCAAGAGCCTCAAATTTGTTCCCTATTGGTTCTTTTGTATGTGTGCACACCTGTATTTTGTTTGTCTACATGTGTGTTGTATGTTGTGTCAACATGGTACCATACTGGCTTAAATGAGTGCTCATAAACTAAATTTTAAGAAATGGATCCAAATGACTTTCAGTTCAGTTGACTCAAACATTTAAGAAGGCTCAATTTAAATCGGTTAAACGTAAGCATAAAGATAAAGATGTCTTTGATACTACTAACAAACAGTTTTTCAATCAATACAATGCTGGTTTCTCTAAATGTTAAGTGTAACATTCATTGCTTCTAGGATTTTCCTTCAACAGGGGAGAAACAGCTTGTGCTGGTTATCTACACTTGTCTGATAACATAAATGGGATTAATCTTAATGCATGTTTGCTAAGAGACATTTGATTGCTGCTGCTAACTGTGAGTTCAGGTGCTCTTGGCTTCTTGGATTCTACAGGGCAATACATATTTGGATATATTAAATATGTTATTAGTTGTTGGTAAATGGGAAAATTTTAAGATTGTTTTCTGGATCTTCACTGAAAGCAAAGCTGTTAAGAATTAAAATTTTAACATGTAATTCTAGCAGGTGTAAAATTCTAACAGATGTAACAGGTACACAAAGAGTACAAAAGTTTCAACTGTTTAGACATAAGCACTGTGAAACAAAGTATTTAATTTTAAGAGCAAATGGGAAATTTGGAAATTTCATAAGAATTACTTCTAAATGTAAATTTAGGAAAAATCAGCAACTGGGAAGTTTAGGAAAGAATCAGCAACTGGGAAAGATATACTCAAAGGACAAAGTCTTAAATGATAATTCTAAAAACAAGGTTTCTTAAAACACTGGTGTGCTTATCAAGATGATTTCTTATGTCTATTAAGTGTTATTAGAGAAACTGTACCTGTTTTAAAGTCTTAAATGACAGTTCTAAAACTGGTTAAATAAGCAACTGTTATTTCTGGACATCATTATTGACATTGTAGACATGTATGACTAAAGATACATGTACATCTGAAAACTAAATCTTCAAATTCTTGTCTATGTGTTACATAGTTTAAGGCAGGCAAGTTAACTAAGTACTGTCTTTTAAACATTGTTCATTTGTTTTGAATGCATAAAGGCTTTATCATTAATGGGTTGCATTTATAAATCAGTCTTTGATCACTGATTCTGTTTCTCTCGGCAACTTCATTTTATATTTTCCTTTAACTGCTGCCTGCTCATGTTTTGCAGAAGTACTACTTCTAACAGGAAAATCTGAGTTTTAAGACATGCCATCACCTACAGGACAGATAAGAGCTAATGTTAACTTCTACTACTGTTATTAAATAACAGGGGTTACTATAAAACTGTATAGACATTAAAGTTAAAACCCAGTATTCCACTTTAAGACTGGTGAAACTAGCCTGCTGGATGTTTGAAAGCAAATTTAAGATAAAGGGTTAAGGAAAACAGTCAATATTTTGGCCCTTGCCCTGTTTAGTCAGCAAAACTTGGGGGACAATGGGACTTTGCTATAGGCTTGGCAACTCTGAGTAACATGACCTCCCGATCAGGAGGATCAAATGACCCTAGAGAACAGAAAGCCAACCAGTGGACATTCTGCAAAGAGGATGATCATTCAAGGGTGATGTCCCAGATCCTTCCAAGTGAAACCACCTGTGGTCAGTAAGACCTTGATCTATCCTGGCAGATGGCACAACTGGTAGAAGAGCCAGGAGGCTTTTTACAAGTTCCTCAAGAAATTATCCTGACAAATCTCAGCTGACTTTTAGCAAGAGATAGGATCAGTTTTGATCAAGTTGGTCTTAAACACCTGGCAGGAGAATATAACCAAAGCTCAGTCCTACATGGACATTTAGGAGAAACAATGGCTCTTTTTAAATATTACTTGAAGTGTATGCTTATTAGTTCTCTCAAAAGTAAATAAAATTGGGAGGTTATATAATCAAAGGAAATATCTCTACCAGACAGAAATAAACTGTTTTACAGAATCAGATGGGACTACAGCTTAAGGATACCTAAGCCATTTTAAAAGCTAAATGCTGTTTCTAACAACTTTGTTAATGTTTCCAAAGTCATTGATGGCCCCCACTCAAGACATAAAGTCACTGTCTTCATACTCTTCAGGCAATGTCTAATGCTGATTGCTTTTATGCTAACAGTTTACAAAACTAACACTTTGTTATCTTGTTTATCTTAACATGTTCCCTGCCTGATGAATGCCTTACCCAGTCGCTTGCTACCTGCCACCATGGATGTCTCTGCTGCCCTGACCAGCAAGATGCCGTTACACTTGGTATCCACAATCAAGCCCTGCTTCCACTGGGACCCTTTTAGATAGGCCTCTGAGGAAGGCTCCCTGACTGCTGTCCATTTTCAACGCCGCTTTTTCAGGATCACCCCTTTCCTTACGGGAGTTAGGGATACTATTTCAGAGTTGGGAATGAGACTGTTTAGGAGAGAAAGTAAAATGGCTGGGTAGTCAGGACCTTGGGCCCCATTCAACCACACCTAGAGCCATTAAGGTGTATGCTCAGGGCCTTCAAATGTGAAGGACCAGGAGGCTCACCTGTGGAAGCAACTCCCTTGTCCCAGAGGAGTTAAAAATCAAGAAGTGGGGGTGGACACAGATGGGAACTGGGAAAGATTTGCTACCTGTTTTGCATAGATTTTTACCAGTGACTTAGGTGCTTATTTTCAATTACTGTTTTACATAGAGTTTAACCAATGATGTTAGTGCTTTTCTCAATGCCTGCTTTACATGAACCTTAATCAAGGCTCAACCCCTGGCCTAAGGTATATCATAGCATATTCTGCTTCCAGGTACCCCTCTGCCTTGTGGAGACTCTGCTCTCCTTCCTTAAATAAATCCTATTCCTTTACTCTTCAAAAAAGACAAAGACCAAGAAATCATCTGAGGAATTTAAAAACAAACTCACCAACCAGATGGAAGGTCCCAAGTCCTAATAGAACAATCCATTGCAGCACTTATTAACCAACGACCATCAGGACTGAAAGCCTTGAAATAAAAACAAATACAATATTATACACACAAACAAATATCTGTATGCATGCATGGGTATATGGATATATATTTAACTCCTTAAGGAAAAAGATTCAGACTTCATGAAAAAAACATCTGAGTAAAATTCAGACTGCCTTATTTTATAGAAAAGAAAATACTACCTCCTATATATTACTGATCTGGAATTTATAAGGATTAGGTTTTTAAATTAACTACAAAATGTTTAAAAAGTTACAAGCATTATCCAAATTTTCATACCACAATCTACTATTTGTTTATAGAGGATTAATGAATTGTGACTATAAATCATGTATAATATTAAAAATGCTATTAGGAGAATATTCAATTAGAAATATTTTGCTAGTCTAATTTCAGTTACCAAGTATTTCTGACAGCAACAAAAATTCTATTTTCTTGAAAAGTCTATATATTAATTCTTTTCTATGAAAGAACCTACATCACAAGTTTGAAGACAAAGAATGATGATTCTCTTAAAATGTTAAAATTACTAACAAACTACTTATCTGTAGTTTCACTAGAAACTCAACTTTTCTCCCTTAATGTATTATTTCCAAAATACAATTTGAAGCTATAATTAGAAAGATTTTAAAAATAAATTTAAATAATGAACTACTTATGCCACCTTAAATAAGTTATTTTTTCTAGCTATAAAAATGGATAAATAATAGCCCTTCTTGCCTGTAGCACATATGTGCTGAGAGACTTAAATCAGAAGTGCAACACCCAAGAGGAAAAAATTTTAAGATTCATATTGGTAACAGATTATTCATACAAGGTTCTAACACACCAAAGCGATTATGATCATCTATATTAGCAAACGACACCGGAAAAAGCTGAATGCTAAATTTATCAGGCTGCAGCAATATCATGGAAATTCAAACCTCAGGATACAGACAGCTCAATTTATAGAAGGATGATAGAGAAAAAAATAATAAAAAAATAACTCTCAGGATTAGGGTCATGTTATAAATGCTCACAGATTTACATGAACGAGAGTAACTTATTACTGAGCAGAAGAAATTCCAGATGCACAGTAAAAAAGTAAATCTGAAAAGAAAATAATCAGGAAGAACAAGCTCACAGCAGCAGTGTTTTCAAAAACACCATTTCATTACATTTCCCCCACTCCCCTTCTTTGCTTCTACAGATGTCAAAACAAATTCCATTAATAAGTAAATTTGCTAACCTCTAGTTGCAAAACATAATTTCCTAACCAATTTCTTTCCTTCACTATTAAGGAAAGGGGTAAGCATTGAAAATTCTGATTTTTGGTGTCAGACCCATAAGTAAATGAAGCTGGGGCTAGAGTGGTGGCTCAGCACTTACGGCGATTGGCATGCGAAAGTACATGGATTCAAACCCCAGCACCCACGTACACAACTAAGTGTCAAAAAAACTCTATAAAAAATTGATGATCTCTGCCTCTCTCTGTACTCTCCAAAAAAAAAGTAAATGAAGCTGATGGGTTTGTTTTCAGTAGTCAGGATTTAATTTTTATTTTTTTCTCTTTTCAAGTAAATGACTTATCCCAAATGACAATATATACTTAATATAGTCCTCAATGACAAATTTATTTCAAGTTTATTTTTAACTGAAACATGTTTTAAAAGCAGCTTAGTTTTTATCATATCAAACGCCACACTAAAAGAACATAATGGCAAAGAATTTATTAATAAACTCTTCATGTAAAATCTAGAAATGACACTGAATTACAATAAACCAGATATTCAAGGCTACTATTAACTCACTGCATACACAGAAAAACAAATGAGTTCTCTCAGCCTACTTAAACATTAAGTGAAAAACAATATACTTATGTACCAATGAAGCATTCATTTTCCAAAATATACCTTGATCTTTTTAGACTTAAAGATAAACTCTGATAGCATCAATTCCATGAAAAATATTAATTTTAATTCAAATTTTCCTTAAAAATGTTAAGAATTATCCTGCAAAATACTTATTTAGAAAATCTCTTCATGATGAGTTTAAGTCTATTAAACGATAACACATTCAGTTATGTGAACATTTTTAACCTGAGTAAAAGCAGAAAAAAAATCAAGTGGTTTAAGGTTTGTTTTACCATGTCATTTATTTGGCCTTGATGTCCAGAAAATTCTCTCACAATCTTCCTAGTTTCTATGTCCAGAACACTAATGGAGAAGTCATCCAAGGCAAGTCCCAGAATGCCACTAGCAAGATAAATGTACCAGTTTTAATAAATAAACAAAAACCTGGAAGCTTGAATTAGTCAAATATACCTCTGAGGAAATTAAACAATATGCTATTCTTTATGAAAAACAGTCAAATTTTCTCCATTTGTTAAATTATGTACTTAAGAATTTTCACTAAAAACATCAAAAAGGAAATCTATTATTAAAAGAAAAAGTTTACCTGTCCCTCTGAGGAAATTAAACAATATGCTATTCTTTATGAAAAACAGTCAAATTTTCTCCATTTGTTAAATTATGTACTTAAGAATTTTCACTAAAAACATCAAAAAGGAAATCTATTATTAAAAGAAAAAGTTTACCTGTCCCTATGTAGCAACATCATATTTGGAGACGAATCAAGGCTCACAGAATGCATTAAAATCTTGTTTTTAAAGTTCCAGAATTTGAGTAATCCTTCACTACCAGCTGTAATTGTCAACTGATTTAATCCATCCACTGCAACACCTCTAACAGATCCCTTGTGAGCTTTCAAGTAGACAAGGAAAAAATACATCAGAATTGGCAGTGTCTGTCTAAACAATTACATGGTGATTCCTTTCAAATATCTAAAATTCTCACTACTTATATTCCTGAAAATTTTGAAATCAATCTGCCAAATGAGGTTGGTATAACTCATCTAAAGCTTACTTAAAAGAAAAAAATAAAAGAGGAAGAAAAAAAAAATCAATACCTTGATCCTTCCCAAAACTTCCACGATGTATACCAGACTGCATATTATACACATCTACAGTTCCTGAGGAGAGCCCAATTACAGCAAAGTTTCCACAAGAAGTTATATCCACCGCCTTTACAGTAGAAAAAAATCAAAAGCAAATGACAAAGAAAAAAATATTTTATTGCACTTCATGGTTTCTAAAATATTTTCTAATCTTCCAATTACCTCATTAAAAAAAGAATAAGTGAATTGATTTATTACTTTTTATTTATTATTTATTTATTGGTTCTTTTTTTTTAAGTATACATGACATAAGATTGTACAAAGCCATAATTATAAAAGCATGGAGTTTAACTTGTTCTAATTCAGTCTCCAGTTCTTCCCTTCCCCTCCCTTCCTCCCACCCACTGTTACTATTAATAAGCATTTTTAAAAGCAGAAGTATTCCTTAAGAAATTGTTAGAGCTGACAACCAAGTTCAACAAAGTTGCAAAATACAAGATTAGTATGCAAAAGTCAATTATATCTTGATACAGTAACAATGAACAATGTAAAATAAACTGAACAATTTCACTTAGCATTGAAAAGAATAAAATACTAGGAAAAACTTAACCACAGAAGTGGGAAACCCAATGATCAACATTATTGACAGAAATTGTTCACAAATTAGAAATGGTAACATTCAAAACTGATCTATAGAATAAAAAATCCCAGCTGTCACTTTTGCAGAAATTGATAGGCTAATCTTAAAATTCATGGGGCCAAAAAAGCCAAAACAATCTTCAAAAGAAGAACAAACTTGGAGGAGTTACACTTCATGATTACAAAACTACAACGTTAACATAATAAAGACAGGCATAGCACTGGAATAAAGACAGAAATACAGATATCCATGACCACATGAAAAGATGCTCAAAAATCAAACCACACAGAGATGCTACTTCACAATCAACCTCAAGTAATTAAACAAATTTCTGCAAGCTGGAAAATTTCACACTATTAGAGAATAACTTCAAAATGTTAAAACATGTTCTTTTCAACAATGTCATAAGTAAACTTAAGCATAATAAAATTACCATAGGACAATGGTAAGGTGAAGGAGAAAATATACTAATAAACAAGCTCACTTACTGTTGCAGTGATGTCATCTTTCTTCAATTCTTTTGGCTTGAGAAAGTAAGCACCTATTGTAGACCTTTGATAATTCCAGGTTGAGCAAGACAGCTTACCTTGATGGCAAGCAATGATACCATCCCAGTCACTCTCACGAGCTTCCTCTAAAACAAAATAAAAATCATAAATCAAAATGATTTTCATTCTCATTCATTTACTTATCTATTATTAAGTAAGCAGCTAATATTCCACCTTAACATCAGGTACTAGGGATAAGATGGCAAAATAAAAAGGCTTTCTCTAAATAAAGCGCTTTCTATCTTAACAGATCAATATTGACAAAAACTATTTATTTATGATGTTCAACATGTTTTGATACATTATGCATTATTGACTGGCTAAACCAAATTAACATCTAATAACATATTTTGATTAGAAGAAAGTATGAAGAAGTGTATTGCATAACTATTTTATAAGAGGAGTCAGGAAGAATTTTACTAAGATTTTGAGAGTAATAAATAGCTTCCTGGGAGTAGTGATAAAATAAACAGAACTTATCAGTGCAGAGGTAGGCACAGCCCTACAGACCAAAGGCCCAAGAGTAATTGAACAAAACTGAGAAAAGCAAGTAGTGGAATGTGTTCTCGGGAGAGGTGAGAGGAAGGACAAGGCAACTGAAGTCACATTACAAAGGGTCTTTTTTTGGTTCCAGGGACTGAATGCAGGGGCACTTAACCACTGAGCCACAATCCCAGACTTTTTTATTTTTTATTTTGAAACAGGGTCTCAATAAGTTGCTGAGGCTGGCTGTGAACTTACAATTCTCCTGCCTCAGCCTCTCAAACCATACCTGGCTATAAAGGGTCTTGAAAGTAAAGACAGGATTCTACCTAAAGGTAGAAAAGAGGCACTAAAAGATTTTAAAGAGATGAATGACATGATTCAGACATATGTTTTGGAAAGATCTCTCAGGCTTAACACAAATAGACAGGAATATGGTCAAAAGAAACAAAAAGAGTGATCATCTTTTTATAATAACTTTGAAACAACCTTAAAATAGAAATGGTGCCTATACAGTTATTTCCTGACAGTTTTCACTCAACCATCTTATTAACTACGTATAATTGTTTTTTGTAATGAGGAATATGATGGACATAGAATAATTGTGACTGCATGTGGTTAAGGTGTATACTTTTCTTAAACTCACTTCTTCAAAAGAAGTTCTGCTCATGATATGGTATACTAAGAATCTCAGTGTACTTAGATCTCCATTAGTCAGAGCTATGTTCCCATGTTTGCTAAATCAAATTAACACATTAGTTCTTACCTCTTCACATTAGTGACTTTCATTGTACCAGATATGACAGAATAAAAAGAACTATATAATATATTTAATAGCTGTTATAGAGAAGAGGAAGGCCTGAGATTAAAACAAGTGCATGTTAAAAAATGTTAGACATTTTTCAGTCTTCACACAGGATCAGCACATATTTATGGTTACTTTCTCAACATTTACTAATATTTGCAAACACATTTTTAAAATGGAGGAAATAGAGGAGCACAAAACAAAGTTTCTTAAAATGCAATACGAAGTTACTCACCAGCTGCAAACTTTGTGATAGGTGGAAGTCTTACTGACATGGTATTCTGGAGTCCTTTTCGTTTGACTCTCTTTTTATTTATTAATCCTGTGGTTGGGTAAGAGGGAATTATAGTTATGAATCTTTCTTCATGAAAAATTTAAAAAGGCTCCTCACCACTGCATAACTATAAAGTTCAAAATGTTCCCATCTAAGTCAGAGCACAATCAGGATGCTGTTATTACCATTATTATCTGTTTCTGAAGTTTATATAATTAAGACACAAGAGTAAATTACAAGGTATAAATAACTGAAAAAGAGATAAATGCTTTTTGCCCATAATATGATAGACAATCAGGTCAGTCAAAAGAAATAACCAAATAATTTTTAAAAGTAGTAAGTTTCACTGAGACAAGTTACAGAACCAACACATAAAAGACAACCTGAGGCTACATCACATTCCTAGATGAGATTTTTAAAGATATCAAATCTCTCCAATTTAATTCCAAGAGGAATTATTTTAGATTATTGATTGAAAAATGATCCTAAAAGTCATCTGGAAGCACATACTAATAAGAATAGCTAGGACATCTACTTAAAACAGCAATTATGAATAAAACTGAACAACATTTTGGTTTAATAAACAAACCTTTCAAAGGCTAGAAACCAGGACAAGAATAAAAGGAGACCTTTAAAAAGCAAAAAGATGAAACACTACTTACTTTGATGCTTTCTCTAAAACTGCCTCCATATCTTAAATTCTGCACTCTACTTAATCTGTAGAGTGCAGAAACATCAGTGTTTTGGGGTAGCAGGAGTATGTTTTTATCACCCATGACGTCTAACATTTGTAACAGCCTTAGACCAGCACCCCAATCATTTCCATAGCAAGTCTGATGGTACAGTTTTTATTTTATCCAAAAAGGCAGAGACATGTATTGACAAAACCTCCTCCAGCTCTCTCACAGAATCTTCAAGCATCTTCTGTGATCAGAAGCTTACTTTCTATTTTGCAAATGACCTACCATGTCCCAAGCTCTTGTTGAATTTTTCATGTATTGTGGAAAATGACTGAAGTGTTCCATCTTGACCTATTGACATACACAGAAAATTTCTCATCAAGCTCCATGAAAACAATGGGCTATTTGAATCAGAAAGGTTATAAAAAGCTTAAGGTTACAGTTTGAGATGCTTTAAAGAGAATGTAATCTAAAAATATGAAAATACCAAACCAAGCTAATACTGAGCCTTTAGCTCTTAAGACTTACTGAAGTAATAATGGTAGAAAATAAAAACTCACTTGCACTTAGAATTTGTTGTCCATTTTGTCCATAATATCTGATACTAGTAAGAGGAGCACTATGTCCCATTCTGAATCTCAAAAGTCGGCCTTCACCTGTGGGGCCATCAAATATCCATATCTGCCAAGAAAAGAAATGATAAGGTTCTTCCACCATGTGCTCGCTCTCTGATCTGCAGTCAGGCAGGCCACTGACCATGGAGTAGAAATGGGAGAGAAATAAGCTAAAACTCTTCCCCACTTCAGTGCAATGTCACCTGCTATGCTTTTTGATTAGCTATACTTATATCGCATCACAGATTCCTTTCATCTTCTCAATTCAGGACTGATACATTAACGCAGGTTTGTAATAACCCAAAGGGTAGGTGAGATGGACCAGGAAAATGATTAAAAATAATCCTAATACCCTGAGAGCATTGTCAGCGCCATTTGTAACAAGAAGTGGCTCTCTATGAAGAAATGTCAGTCCGGCAATTGCTGTAGAGTGTGCATTTCTCATTTGATTGATTAATTTTTTATCTTCCAGATCCCAGAGTCCAATATGACCACATGGGCTTCCAGCTGCCATTATTGGATGACCATCTGTTATTAAAATAAAAATGTATTTTAAAAGATACACACCCCCAAACAAGTAAACTTAACAATTTTCTCTTTTTAATTTATAAAGCTGGAGAAGACTACACCAATAATCTTCTATTTCTTTTTGACTTTTTCTACTCCAGTATTTCATTAATATCTATTATATTATAAGAAAAACATGTTAAGACAATTTCCATGATCTTTAAAGTAAAGCATTTTAAATTTTCATAACTTAATAAGAATAAATATACTAAAAATTACCTGTGCGAAATGAAATTGAAGTAATGGGACCCCAGTCTTGTCGAAACTTCATTAATGTTTCATCAAACTTAATGTTGTGAATGATAACCTGACCTGATATAAGACCAACAGCAACAACATCCACAGCTGGTGCCTGAAAATTAAATTACTCAAGTTTTTATTTTCTTAAACAATGTAGCTTTAACAATCTTGATGATGATGTGTACTATTACTTATGTATTATTAAAAGAAATAATGAAATACCTTTTTTTTTTTCTTCAGGGCTGAGGACCGAACTCTGGGACTTGCGCATGCTAGGCAAGCGCTCTGCTGCTAAGCTAAATCCCCAACCCCATGAAATATCTTCTTAAAGGTGGGGAAAAAAATCCACAAGTATTACCATTTTGTCATATTTTAACTGCTATTCAGCATGGAAGTATTTAGGAATTACTTTTTCCAAATTACTTCCCAGCTTAAATTCTGTCAGTCAATATGCCCCCTCAAACCCTGAAACAAATTTGTGTTAAGAAAAAGCCCCACAAAGGAAAGATTACATGTGAAATCACTACAAATCACTGACTAAATGAAACACACAAAAAAGACAACTCTTAGAAAACTACTGAAGGCTTGCCACATGCACAGCAATGTAAGTGGCCAACTAGAAAGGAAATAAAGAACTGTTTATCCAAAGTAAACTGAAAAAGCCTATAAAACACAGTTAAGAGGCAAAAAACTTTTATAATCTACTCCAGCCATAACCCATAACATTCTATGTCTACAATGGTCTTATAACTACAATGGTCTAAGGTAAGCTCTATTATGAGCTTCTCTATTTTAACACAGATGTATCTGTAATATGATTATAGAATGGAACCATGACCTTCTACATTGTAACACAATGTGTAATATGATAACAGAATGGAACCAAACTAAAAATTTCACTGATATGACATCAAACACCTATTATATGTGACCCTGTATAGAAGCTAATATTCTAAAAAATACACAATCCCTTGCCCTAGAGGGATTCCTTTAGGATCTTCTGAGTGGGCACAAGCACAGCATGACTGGAGGCAGTGAGAGGAGATGAGGGAATGCAAAAAAAAAAAAAAAAAAGGGCAGCTGAAGCAAGCAATGGATATTAGAAAGATAAAGCTACACTGACTATATGTGTCACCAGCAGACTTACCAGATTTTCTGCAGACGTACATTCATTCCTACATACATGTTTTGCTGACTCATAAAAGTGGAAAGCAGTTATTTCTGAGTCTACCAATGGAAAAAACCTTAGGATTTTAGCCCCGGTTTTTTCAAATAACTTGCAAAACATTGTTTCCTTAGGATAACAGTTATAAAAGACATAATTTTGTCTGTAGGTCTAAAAACAAGTCTGATCCCTGAAACTAATAAAAGATTCTACTATTTCATTTCTTCTTCAATTTAACCAAAAAGCACTAACCTGCTGAAGTGCAGTCACTCCAACCTTCCATCCTGGAAATGTATATAGAAGCTTACTACAAGAGGAAAACAATAAAGTCAACTACATATTTATTTTTTTTATTTTTTTATTTTTTTTAAGAGAGAAGGACAGTGAGAGAGAGTGAGAGAGAGAGAGATAATAAATTTTTCATTGAGTTCTTCACATGGCTTTTGTTGTTCTGACACTCAGATGCGTACGTGGGTGCTGGGGTTTGAACCCGTGTACTTGCGCATGCCAGGCAAGCGCTGTAACCGCAGAGCCACTGCTCCAGCCCCTCAACTACGTATTTAAAAGTGAAAATAATAACAGGTGATATTTATTAAATTTTTTACCTCATGGTATTCTAACATGATATCAACCAATCCAATACTCCAACTAATCAAATGAAGTAAATATTATCACCATTTTCCAGAAAAAGAAACAGAAAAAAATTTGTGCTAAATAATTAACTAAGACCACATAGTTAGCAAGTGAAAAAAGAGTGCAGATTTTTGACTCCCAAGCTTCTAATTATTATGCAATGCCATGTTTGAGTAGAAGAAAAAAATACAAGCATAAAATTAATTTTATTTGGGGGCTGGAGCGGTGACTTGGTAGTTACAGTGCTTACCCAGCATACGTGAGTACACGGGTTCTAATCCTAGCACCCACATGCACAACTAAGTGTCTAAGCAAAGAAAGTCATATGAAAAAAAGATTGATTGTTTCTCTCATTGTCCTCTCTTTTAAAAAAAAATTAATTTTATTTGGACAATAAAATTCTTGGAATATATGTAGCTCTCAGTTTTTTACTACATTGTGTTTCTAGAAACATCATCACTAAACGGAATACATTAGATTTCAACTAAAATAGTACTTGCATGTTACATGAACTATTTTATGAAAATAGTGATGTTGCTCTAAGATTCAAAATCAAGCCATGAACGGCAAGTCAGTCCATGGAGCAGAGATATCTGAAATCATTTTAATAATAGTGATTAAAGCATTAAGTCATGAATAAAATTCTGCAAATTGGCACAAATTAGTCCACAATAATCACATAATAGATTCTTAAAGTACAGCAAAGAAAGTAAACATCACACAAAGAACTTAATGAAATAACCTTAAGGGCAGAGACAGCATCTCAGTCAACATTCCTGAGCCAAGCAGAGAGGGCAGTGAGTGGTATTTGCTAAACTGAACTGAAATACGGATTCTAAGCTAAACATTAGGATAAACATTAAGCCTTTCCCTTTCAAACTTCCAAAAGCTTTGGAAAGAATAATTTGGGTAGTTAAATATTTGTTTGCTTTTTTTAATGTTATACAAAGCTTGAGCTACCCCACTCTGTAGATAAATGTTCAAATAACAGGAAGAGGTACTCACAATCATTAATGTAGCCTTTCAGCTATATCAATAATATTACAGTAGATATTCATCTTACTGGTGGTTATTGATGAAAGTACTTTTCCCTTGAAAATGCTAGCACTAAATTAACACCAATTAACTCTACTATCTTTTTAGTTTATAAAAATCTAGAAGCTAGTCAATGCTAATCTTATATTACCTTACAAAGCTTTCTTGATAGCCATGTGAATTCTTTCCAGTTATTGAGTCTTCAGTTTATACTATTCAATGAGGATTTAGAAAGCTACCTTTCAAATATGTGATGCCACAAGCAATAACTTCTAAAAGTCATACTTACTCACAGCCCTCCAAATAAACATATAATAAGGTCAAGGAGAACTGAGATTCAAGAATGTTTTAGGAAGTAGTAAATGAGGATAAGATGGAATTATGTTATTTTTTAAGTAAAGTGCTTACTTGGATTTTACATTCCACAACTGCAGGCTTCCTTGTTCACTGCCCAGAAGTATTTTGTTCAAGTAGGTACTTGGATGCAAAATTGCAGAAATTTTAAACACTGATTTATCAAAAGTCAACTGTAGGTATTCTTCTACAAAAGTGAAAGTTATAAATAACATAAATATTTTTTATAAAATAATTTAAACATGTTTCATATACCCATACGTTTACCACTTAAAATAAGTCTATCACATCAGAGACTTATATGCCAATATAAATCAAAGACTTATAAACAAACCTATAAATAATCCTGGAGAACCAAAATAACGCAAGGGGGGCAACTTGTAGATGTCATTTAGACTGCCAAAATTATAAGTTCTAATATAAATACTATCTGAAGTTTCACTACTTAAATTGATTTATAGAAAAGAAAACACAGGATTAAAAAATGATCCTAGTGATCAACATTAAAATTTGTATACTTTGATCAAAGGCAGGAGTGAATGCTCCAACCGAAGAGCCAAGTATCTGGAAAGCTGCATGAGCCACTCAGAAGATAAGGAAACAGATGAAGTTTGATGAAACCAAGAAGAGTACTTTTCATACATTTCCATAGAAGAATCTCTAACAAAGGAGAGGAAAAGAACTTAAAACTCAGGGAAGCGGGGATGGGGGAGGGGGGGATGGTGGGGGTGGGGGTGGTGGCAGAGTAGGTAGTCACTTGTTGCAAGATTGGAAAGTTCTTTGAAATCTTATATTTATTATATTTAAAACTGCTGTTTAAAGTTTTTCATGTCACAATTCATCCATTACTGATACTTTATTTACTAATAAATTTGAGTATTGAAGAATAACACTTCGTTTAATAACACTTCATTTAATCTTTAGTTTCACAAACTATCTGGCACATTGCTGCATATTCCCACAAGTATATATACCTCAGGTTAGGAAGCACAGATACAGCAAACTTTACTTTGAATACCACTTTAAAAAATCTCTATCTCACTGTAAATAGCTCCTAAAGACCCTGAGTCAATGTGTTGCTCTAACAGCAAAAAAAAAAAAAAAAAAAAAGCTAGGCATTAGCATCAAAATCAACTGTGAGAACCTATGAGCCAGATCCTATAATTTTACAAAGCCCTTTAACATCCACCCTTGCAGGGAACACTTTTTTAGAATTTTGTTCCCCTTACTTGAGCAAAGATAAAACAAAGAAAAGGGTTATCAATTTAAATGAAAACACAGACTTACTCCCAGAAGGCAATTTCTAGAATATTTAGTAAAAATAAGCATACTACATTGAGCAATAGCTAATCAAAAGGAAACAGAAGCTAAAAATGTAAACAGATTAAAGAACTTAAAACAAGTATGATGAACTCAGTCTTTTTTTAATTAAGAAAAACTGGGAAACTTCTGGTGATAAATGCCTAATTTTTGAAAATAGTCTCTTAAATCAGTGCCACTGTATAACAAATAAAAGATACTGACTTATATCCTTCAAACAAGGATGTACATTTTCCTTTTGACTTACAGAATCTTCAAGTTTACTACTTATCATCCCCTTTGGAAAGTTGAAAATACCAAGAATTACTCATGGGAACATGTATCAAAATTTATTCTACATAGGAAAAAAGTCACTAATCTTGAAGAAATGCAATGGAAATATAGTAGAAATAAGCACATTAAACAGGTTGTAAGTTGTTAACCAAGTGACAAAAACTGTTTATTTCCTATTTAGAATCTTATCTCTTATACGTGTTAAAGTCTATTTATTTACTGCTTGTATGTAAAACCTCTGTTGTAAAGTTATGTTCACACAGATTTCTAACTATGCACCTACAATCCCAAGACAAAGTAAATACATTAATTGATTCTTACCTTCTGAATATATGTGCCAAATAATAAGAATGCTGTCAGTATCCACAGAGATAATGTGATCCCCAAAGGGTTGTAAAAGACAGATTTCTGCCTTATGACCCTTAAAGGTATGGACTATCTACAAAGTTTAAAATAATCTCATATTAGTACTTATTCATCAAGTAATATTGTTACTATTATCCAAAAAGGCATGCAAATCCTAAAAATACTCAGGGTAAGTAATGTAGTCCAACTTTTGATTATATGAGGTTATATGAACGAAGGAGCCATATATACATTCATCTGTTCCTTCAGCAAAAAGGAAGTAAAGCAAGGACTAAGAACACAGAAATGAGAACTGTAGGGCTCGTCTCTCTGCAGAGGTTAGGGAAAAGGCATGCTTATACCTAGGGCCCTCACTAATTCAACCATTGTAACTCCCTTCATACAAAAGAAATGGTATAGTCTAGAAGGCTGACCTCTTAAGATTCTACCAGCTGCTTTCCGGATGAGCTAAAGTTGACATAGAGACACTGACCCTTACAGTAAGTGATCCCTCCATCACTACATCCTCTTCTCCATGGTTTCAGTTCTCACCAGGCTTCAATAACACTATTTCTTCTCCTTTGTCCATTGGCCCTAGGAGCAGTAACAGCTTCCCAAAGTTGATGGCCTCCCATGACTTCCTACCCCTCTTTAGTTCCCCTAACCCTGACCATACTTGTGCATAGAGTTCTTTCATTAAAGTGTCTCCATATGAACCACATATATAAGTTTATCTATATTCATACATATAAGTGATATCCATTTTCTCTTCCTCTAGAAAACAATATACATTAGAAAGTAAAAAACCAGTGTAATTTGAAATAGTCCATTGATACAAACCTCTTTATTACGGGCAAATGCAGAAAAAATATTCCCATAAGCAGCAAAGACTAGCCTTCCATCAGCTGCCATACAGCAGATCTCCTGTGGAACAGAATTACCTAGAAGAAAATGTAAAATAAATAAAATTTTTAAGATCCTGTAACAAACAGAAACCTTTAATAGATACACAATATTTTTCATGGATATAATTTTTAGAAATATGCTTTTAATAAGCATATTTCAATAGAGAATTTTATTAAAGCATTTTTAATATGCTTTAAGAAAGCAGGGAATCACAGTATAAAATTTTGATTTCAATTATTATAAAAAACTGGATTTGCAGACATAATAACAGAATTCTAAACTAATTAAAAGAACCTTTTTGAAGTTTGGAAAAAAATCATTACTTAATACATAACACTGACAGACATCCAGCCCTCATGTGAACATCTTCAAGAACACTGAGTTCATTAATAACTTTAGGAAAAATATAAAAGCAAATCAAAACCTAAATCTACAGCTAACTTGACCCTTTGGACCAACTCCAAGAAGCTCCATATGTATTCTATATGTTGACCTTTAAAATAATTAAAGACAATATGGTTTCTACTCAGGTTTTCTCCAAGGGTAACTATGTCTATCACTTCTAGCCATTTTTTCCCATGATGTGATTTCTTGATTCCTCTTTCACTAATAAGATCATGGTACTCCCTTTTCTTTCCTCTTTTGGGGTCAGGCAGATTAGTAGACAGAAGATAGAATTAAATATTTTTTATGTGCAAACTCAATTTTGGGATTTAGTTTCCATTATACCATTTTTGTAGGTTTATTATTCACTTTTATATTCAATTTAGGTTATACCATCTTCTGCCTTCTAATCTTTTAAAAGTATGTTTTCCAGATATACACAATGGATTTCTCTCACAATGATCATATTTGAAGATAAACATAGTACCACCTTTGCTCTGGTAAGCTTTTAATTCTATTAAACAGTTCTCAAAAAAGAAAAAAATTCCCTTCCTTTAGAAAAAAATACTCCAATTTGAGATTCTTCCCCTACAGTCGAAGAAATTATAGAAAAACAAAACCACTATTTAGCAACCATCATACGACTAGAAGATTCTGGCAAGTCTTATTACTAAATGCTAAGAGTACAGGTGAAATTTTGAAGAGTAATAGGATATTTATAGTGTCTCAATGCATCTTATTACAAGATACTTTTTAAAAATTTTTTCTCTTTGGGGGGGCGGGGGGAAGGGGGCAGTGAGAGAGATAAAGAGACAATCAAGTTTATTTAGTTTTCCATGTGGCTTTCGCTGCTCCGACACTATGCTGTGTATGCGGTGCTAGGTTTCGAACCTGCATCCTTGTGCCTGCCAGGTAAGTGGTATAATGGTTGAGCCACTGCTCTAGACCAACAAGACACTGATTAATCACAAAGGTCAAACTAATAACTTTAAAATGGAGCCTCATGACAAATGTCAACTTAACAGGAATAGGGCTAACCAATAACATGTGCCTACTGATAAAATTCACTGAGAATTCAGCATTAATTTCTTTGTTACTCCTGCCAAAGTACATAACCTAAATCTAAATATGAAGCATCCGAAAAACTCAAATTGAAGATTATTTTAAAATAATAATAATAATTAACTCAAACATTTCTAAATGGCAATATTGTGAGACACAAAGAAATCCTGAAGAACTATTCCAAACTAACAAATAAATAAGAGACACGACAACTGAACACAAGAAATGATCATGTCCTGGGTTTCTTTCTTTTTTTCCTATGTTGGTTTATTAGACATACACACTGTATTATCTTTATGTTCTATAAGCCTTAAACTTACATCAAAAAAAAATTTAAGTTCAGAATAAAGTTCATACTTACTTACTGCAACCAGACTAAGTTTCTGAACCTGTTTAAAGAAAGAAAAAAGGATTAACTTTTTATTAGCAATTATTAAACAATTGTACAATAACCTAACACCTGACAATTAAGCTACAATATCATTAAAAATTTGCTTGCTGTTCCTTTCCTAGAAAGAATACTGACCCTAATTTTCATCATTAGGAAACTTACATTTTCAACTATTTCACTAACAGTGGTGATGGAAGGAGTAAGCAAAGGGTTTCTCTAATGACCCAAAGAGTAACTATTTTAGGCTTAGCAAGTCATGAAGTCTGTGTTGCACTGACTCAATTCTTAATTGTTACATGAAAGCACAAACAGAATCAATGTGTATAGGTGTATTCCAATAAGCTTTCATATGTGGGTATTGTAATTTGATTTTCATATCATGAAATAATTTGATTTTTCCTTCCAACCTTTAGAAAAATGTCAAAACTTCATAACTCTTGGATCATACAAAAACAAACAGTAGGCTGGATTGACTTACAGACTGTAATTTGCTGACCACAATATACAGTTACTAAACCATCTGTGTGACCCTGAGAAAGTTATTTATCTTCCTAGTGCCTCAAATTCCTCACCTATAAAATAAGGATTAAAATATGTACCTACTTTGTGGGATTATGAAAATTCCATGGGCTTATGAACAAAATCTGTGTAACATAGACTAGAGCCAGTCGTGTAATAAATGCTCAATAAATGTTAGCTGCTATCACCAACATGTATCCTCAACTTATCTATTTTCCAGGTACTAAAAG